>DF836691.1:1608-18295 GCA_000950595.1 Mucor ambiguus
TGGGATCAAAAACGCTATTTAATTATGACACTGGCCTAGGCAATCCTCGAAAACAAGCTGGATACACTACTTTACACCTCGTAACTTTTTTCTAAGCAGTAAAAATCAAGCTTAAGCCTTGGAACGGTGAAATAAACATCATAAGTTTTTAGGTAGATCCGAAATTGCATGAATGTAACCAGAGCCTAATAATTTACACTCAATCATGGCGATATGATGACAGTTTGATATCATGCACATTTTATTCAAACAGGTACTAAATTAAATCTGTCTTCAAAATCAGAACCTTGATGTACCCCTATTTCAGCAAAGATCTTTTTCTTTTAGCTCCATTTTATGAAGTTTGTAAGCAACAGAAAGCTCTCTCAGCGTATCATGCATTTTGTGCTGATGACACAATTCTTTCTATTGCTGTAAGTATATCAACGTAGAATCGGCGTGTCATACGAATGTATCCGCTTCGAAGTCATCTATCGAGACAGGATTCAATGAACTTAAAAGGAGACTGCATGTAGGAGATTTCTGAATTGCTCCACATAATCTGCCTTGTTTTTGAATATTCTAGCATGACGTAGAAATGGGCTTGCCAAAATTTGGTAATACATGGCTGATCAGTTCATCTGCCATCAATCAAAAAAGTGCCTGACAGTATATGGTAACGTGGTGATTACGAGGAACTCGAGAAAATGGACACTCAACTTGAATTCGGGGAATCAGAAGGCATTACGGTGTTGTAGCACGTAATTCAACTACGAATGTACCAAAATGCTGCTAAACACTGCTAAACACTGCTAGCAACCTTACTTCAGGACGAAACGTAATCTACCACTATCAGAATTTATCTCCATTGTACAATATATGTATTGAATATTGTATGATAATCTTTCCTTAATCTATCAACCGAAATTGCACCAATACTCAATTTGAAATCCCCTAGGACCCTCGTTCAACAAGGTCAAACTCCAACGGCTTCCATATGATTTTTCCAAATCTAATGAAACTGTGAGATTTGTCGTTAAAAAAAATTCTAATAGAAGTTAGTATAACATAGAAAATTCACAGGATTTTGACATGCAGGCGCTCAATTTTCTGATTTTGTACATGATTAAATGTAAAGTATATATCATTAATTGGCTTTGGCAAAACCAAGACCTTTTATCTTGTCTTTATCATTTACAAGTGAAAGCTTTTTAGACTTGCTAAATATCTTTTTGATTCTGGAGCCTCGCAAAAAGTCTTGAATCTTAATCAACTTGTACTTCTCTGTAAAGTTGGCCAATCCTGGCATATTGTTCATGATTTTGTAAATGATGAATGTGAGTAAAGGAACAGCCGAATGTCCAACATGGGTTGCTGTTATATATAAAAGTCCATCGATTTGATGGAGCCATTGTTAATCTATAGAATCATCACAAGCATTATTCAAGACCTATATGATTTTGTGTTGTCTAAAAACCGATGCTTTCATTGCTGAAGTCGATGGTTGTTGTAGTTGTTTGAATTCTCGTAGATTGTAAACAATGTTATTTATCCATTGGTGCTTCTTTTGATAACAGTTTAAAATTAGCTACGAAGGGCTCCATAGCCTCACAAAGATAGGAGCTTGGGATACTGTTGCTCATATAATAAGACATGTTAAATTATCTAGTCTTCCGCAACCTGATAATATACAAGATGTGTTGGAAATCGCATGTTTGATGTGTATACATAATTAAACCACATGCAATCTAAACATAGAAATTGATTAAACTAGATTGCAAACCCTCAGTACATGGTGTAACAAAGAATGCGACAACGGTTCTTACATCTATAGTAAATCAGTCAAACCCTCAGTCCACTTTTTGCACTGTATTAATGGGTGTATCATTGTTCAAGTTAGCTCGAAATCAAATGGCTATTGAAGCGGAGTGGGCCATAACAGAGCGTTGTGTAAATCGTACCATTGCAAATGCTGTTATAGCAAAGCCGTGGCTAGTCTACGCTTTGTGTCAGAGAGAAGATAATTATATCTCCTTGCTAGCTACAAAAATAATATATATGCTTATAATTACAGTGGGGTTCCGCCAAGCCAACAAGCATGACAAGGTAAAAGATATACAATGATGGCAACATTTGACTATCCATCGGACCGCCATACCGACGGAACTGTCTGTTTCATGCGAATTGGTTTATATATACTTGCCAAAGGTAGCTATAGTATCTTATTATCAACAAAGTATACATTAATCCTACTATCTACGGTCTTATGAGCATTTAAAGTACTGTATAAATCGTAATTATTGTCTATTTCACATCCAATGAGCAATTGTGAGGAGCACAGCACAAAATGGCATTGAGGTTGGGTTTGAGATATAGAGCAAACAATCACATTTAATGATCCCGAAGATTCCTTCAAGACAAATGTGTTTGATTGAGTTTTGATAAGAAACAATAGAGTTTATGGGTATAAATAGAGGCAGATTTGTGCCATCTCCAATTTAACTCATCATCACAAACGACACAAGGAAGAAATGACCGGAAGAAAGACCTTAACTGTACCTGAGAGACACAATCAATCACACATCGGTTTTGTTGAAGGCTGTAAAGGTGCAGCTTATGGTGTAGGACTCGGTGTTGTTGCTAGCGTCTTGTCATTTCGTTTCTCACCTGCTTTCAGAGCTTTGAGCAGACCTATGCAATACAATATGGTGGCTTCCGGTGGTTTTTCTGGCTACATGCTGGCTTCTGAACGTGCTGCCTTTCAATACAAGAACAAGACATTGGGCTATGTTGATCACAAAACAATGGATCATCGTGCTTATCAAAGCTACAAGGCTTTACCTCGCACTTCTAGTGAAAATGTTATGCGTTTCTTAAACGATCATCGTTGGACCATTTTGGGAGCTACATGGACATCGTCCATGCTCGGTGCTTACGCCTACAGTTTCAATGTCAATAAGCATTTGAATCTGAAGCAAAAGCTCTTCCATGCTCGTATCTATGCTCAAATGATCACATTGACCGCTTTGATGATTTCTGCTGGTTTATCTTTCTATGTTAATGAACACGATAAGAAACTATTGAAGGACATACCCGAGGGAAAGCTTCGCGCTGTTCTTGAGTTGCCTTTTGCTGGCCAACAAAAACAAGACATGGTTTAGAATTGATCATTTATAGCATACACCACTCCTTTCATCATCATCAATAAACCTCATTTCATATGTACTTTAATCTTAAGCATATGCCTAGCCCCCAAAGTTCTCTTACTTGTATCAGATGTCGCAAAGCTTGTCTTGGAGAGGATCAAGAGTACCATGTTACATTAGCAATATAAGTTGTGGCAGTTACTGAGCAAGTCAGTCATTGTAATAGATTGCTGATTGATCTTCTCTTCTCACACATGCAGTATTATTATTTCAAAGAGCAGGTCAGCAAAAGATATCAATTGCAGGTCTGTCACACCATTACAACAGTTAGAATTGCTTTGCAAAAACTTGACAGACTATCATTCCACCATAATAGAGACTATATTTGAAGAGTGCTCAACTCCATTTCAACCAATGATTTTCCCTTTCAAAACCTTGCTAGCGCCTCAGCTAGATTCAAAGAGGACTTGATTTGCTACAATATGACAAATGGCAACTATCTAGAGATCGTCAACTTTCTTTACAAAGCTCTTTCGGTCAGTACACAGAAGAATGCTGAAACTAATAAAGAGGTTCCTGTTTGGAACGACAGCTATGATGCAGCTTTAGACCTTTACTTTGCCAATGTACTTCGATTAAAAAACACTATTCATCGTGGTGTAGGAGCATATGATCAAGACGTATTCGAAAAACAGCTTGGGCTCACTTGGGAATGGTAACGTCGAGGATACATGCTATTGTCAATTCAATTAAACCTGCTTTCTTAACAATAAAGGCTACCTTAAATGGTTCTATTCTCTAAATTTATTACGTTATCAAACTGCAATAAAGAGCCCTAGTGACTAGTATATATATAGGCACTCATTTCATCAATGCTGGCCTGTTCGTTATAAAAGCATTCACCATCATGTATATCTACAACACCCTTCAAATCAGACCTGAACTTGATCAATATAGAACACACATATGGCGCCCACTGAAAGAGATATTCGTCATTATGAGAGCAATTGAAAACTGCAATTTTGTCGAAGCCGAAGGTAGAGCCCAAGCTAGACGCCTATTAGATGCTGCTTACATCAATGGTGTATCTGTGCCTGCTTTTGATGTCAACCTAAGATTTCCACCTCGCAAAATTATGGTCAATATCACTTTGGAGCCTTATGTAACTGTAGCCAACAACATGTATCGACTTTTTCAACATGGTGATGTGTCCGACCTTCAAACTTGTGCACACTTGGCTCCACATTACTATGTTTTAATTCGAGAATTTAAGCGTCTCTTGGAGCTTAGAGTTGGTGTTTACACAAGAGAGAGGCTTGAAAGTGAATTTCATTTAGAATGGAGAGATTGATTTGTGAATCTAGAATAGTCAAATGCTAATTACGTTAGATTTTTAATAATAATAAAACCTGTTCTATTTAAACATAAAGTGCTAAACCATCAGACATCTGTATAAGCTTGATCTTGCATAAATCAACCAATATAAATGTGACTGGAGACTACGCATACTAAATCGCCAAACTAAAAAACACCTGTTTACGTACGTGTACATTTTGCATTTCTTTTCTATATTCGACACATTTTACAATTATGAGTGACCATAGCGATTTGTTGAACCAATTTGTCAATATGACAGGCACTGAAGTGGCTCAAGCTCAATTCTACTTGGAAGCAAGCAATTGGGATTTGGAGGTAAGAGGGTGTTATTTTGACTCTGCAGTAAACGTTACTCAATCTATCATCATCAAGATGGCTGTTAGCCAGTTCTTTGACAATGCTGGTGGCGCTGATAAACAGCCCTTTCAAGAGGCTCAAGAGCAACAACAATCATCAGAGCCTTTTGCTCCTAGATCTAATGTATCATCAGGCTCAGCTACTCCCACTAAGAGAAAAGCTGCTGCTGCTGGCTCGTAAGTTGATATGCCAAGTTGGTGAGAAGCCTATCCACATAACACAATCGTAGATCCAAGATTCGCACATTGAGCGATATCAACTCTTCTGGCCAAAACAATGATTCGGATGACGATGAACATGAAAATTTGTATGCTGGTGGTGAAAAATCGTAGGTATATTGTAGTCAAGATGAAGGGTCTGAATTAACGGAATGCGGCAAAATAGTGGTATGGCAGTGCAAGGTCCTAATAAGCGCGGCGGTGCAAGTGGTAGCAACGATAATAGCTTAGTTGACCAAATTCTGAAAAAGGCTGCCGAGTAAGTATCTTAAACGACACAAGTATGTTTTGGTTATTAATACTTACTGACAATAGAGGTGGAGCTCCAGCTGAAGAAGAGCAAACTCAATCTCAAAAGAAGCCTACTTACTATACTGGATCAGGATATAGACTAGGCAGTGAGGATGAACCGTCTACATTAGCTCAACCTGCTACCTCGGCTTCTCCTGCTGAAAATGACGATGAAGATGATCTTGAACCTGTAAGTTGATTAAGGAACAGGACAAAGGAATACGTTGTTCATAGTTGTTATTAGGTTACCCGTCATTTGACATTTTGGCGTAATGGCTTCAGCGTAGATGATGGACCTCTGTACCTGTTTAGCGATCCCGCTAATCAAGAAATGCTGACAGCAATCAATAGCGGGTAAATATATACACCATGTTGAGAGAGATTGGCTCTAACAGCTCTATCCAGCCGTGCACCTTTACATTTACTCAATGTGCGTCATGGCCAACCTGTGGAAGTTCGTGTGGTCAAACGTATCGATGAAGATTATACTCCTCCTCCCAAGGCTCCTCCAAAGCCATTTGAAGGCGCTGGTAACCGTCTCGGAAGTCCAGCAGCATATACAGCACCTAGTCCCGCACCAGGAGCTTTTCCAACCAGCTCAAATGCAACTGCACCTACAGTGGATGAAAGTCAGCCTACTACAAGCATTCAGATTCGCCTTGGCGATGGATCCAAGGTCATTGCTAAGCTGAATCACACACATACCATTGCTGATGTTCGCCAATATATTGAGTCGTAAGTATGGATGACTAATGAGCAAGTGCTGATTATTAATCAAATTGATTTTCTTGAATAGTACTCATCCTACTTCAAGACCTTACATCTTACAAACAACCTTCCCCGTCAAGGAGCTCCAAGATAACAATCAATCCATTAAAGAGGCCGGTTTATTAAACAGTGTCATTGTACAACGTTATCAATAAATAAATAAAAAAGGCTGTTTCTATCGTAACAATGAAAAGAGCGTTCTGAATATGTTTAGGTGTCTTACAGTTTAATCATTTCAGTTCGCAAAAATGCAATATAAAGAAGGAGAAAAAGAGATAATTAGTAAATTCGTACGTTTCATTGATACAAGCGCACTGACATGTCACTACTAAATGATAGTAGATCCAAAGCCCCTGCCGTAATTAGAATGCCAAGGAGAGAAACACAAAGACAGCAACGAGACAAGAACCTGAAACTTTGGATCTTGAAGAGACTATCTAATCTCACAGAGACCAAAAGATTGAATGCCAATTATGCAAAGAGAGTATAATATAATACTGGTGGTTGAAAATGGTAATTCTGAAACTGCCTGATGAACGCTCGTCATGTGTGTTCAAGCAAGTAGAGTACATTTCATTTCCACTCGCTAGACATATGCGACTCGGACAAACTTTTTGATGAATAGAGCTATTCATAAGAAGTCAAACACAATATAGTAGCATACATTAGTAGATAGCTCTATTTAGACTACTCTGTAACGAAATATGCCACGTGGACCTTAAGCATAATACAATCAGGGCATTTTACGTGATGATGAATTAATGGCGGATGTTTGTCTTCCGAGCATAAAAGATAAACTATTTCTTTAGATCAGAATATGCCACAGCATCAAGGTAAATAGACATGAGATAGCATAGTCAATTTATACATAAATTACATAATCACAGGGCAGATACAAGTGGATCATTGCTTACTTTATTAGACAAAAGTAATGCCAAAGGAGATCATAAGGGCTTGGTATGCATGTGTCTTGAAATTACATTAGCGTATGATCACAGAAAGGGCTATTTATGTACTTGAAGCACACATTTTAGCATTAATTCTTAAATTGACCGCAAGATATGTTAAAAAAATTCATAGAGAAGATTTCTCTTCTGTTTTTATTTAAAGTCATTAATGCGAAATACATAAAATTAAGAGAGGGGTTTTGTTCTGTAATAGAGAGGGTGAATAAGTATAATACTAGTTGTATTACAGTGTTATTCGAATGAAAATGAGGTAGACGAGGTGCATCTTGATTAGTAAAAAGTGGGGTGGATGTCAATATCAATAATCATATAATAGGGGGGAAATGTCTACCCAGGCTGGCATGTGTGTATGCAGGCTGTCGTTTAAAAGTTTCAAGACAGATCCAGTCGATAAAAGCAAATACAGTAAATGGAGTTGTACAAAATGTTCTAGTAGGTGCTACCATGCAGATTATTCAGCAAAGTCTTGTTCATCATAGTCGTGCTTTTGAACTAAATGGCGGTTGAGGGCATCTCTACGACTGAAATGAGACCTGCATTCAGAACAGTTGTAAGAGCGTTCTCCACGATGGACAGTAGCAAGATGACGATCTCTATCATGACGACGGTCAAAGCTCTTGTGGCAACCTTCATGAAGACAGTCAAATTCCTTAATTCGGTTCTTGTCGTGAGTCTTCATATGAGTTGACAAGTTGTATCTTCTCTTGGACATGTGAGGGCACAAAGGACATTTGAATAACTTGGCTGACTTGTTTTCCTTGACTGTGATAGCACCCTTCTTGGCAGAAGAGGTCTTGGTTTTCTTGGTAGATGGAGTACTTGAACTTGCTGCGGTAGATTCAGATACTTTTCTTTTTCTTGATTGTTGTTGCTCTACAGGCTTTTCATTTTGCTTTTGATACTGTTGAGCTTCTTCGTCAACGACATAGTCATCGTTGTCATCTTCGCTGAGGGGAGACGAGGGGTCGAAGCCTAACAATTGATCCAAAGAGATGTCTTGACTTGATTGAGTTTCGGTATTCATGGATTGCTGAGATGAGTTTAGAGGAGGAAACAATGAATCTGAGTCTTCCTCGGTCACAGTTTCCAATTTAACTGTGGGAGATGGCTTTGGTTCTGCGGCAGCTGGCGAGGGGTAAGATAAATGTGGAGACTTTGATTTGTCAATTATCAAAACGCTTGGGTCACCATTGAATTTGAGTGGATCATGTGTTAACTTGGCAATGTCATTATTCTCATGACCGTCCAAGTATCCAGCAATAAAGACATCCTTGGAATTGTTGTTTCGTTGATTAGTGTCTGCAAATGAGGCATACATCAAATAAGGTGAGACGTCTAATGCAGTGTCGAAGAAGGGCGGTGTATCAGCACTGAAGCTGTCAAGGAAAGGTGTATCCATGTTTGATGATTCCAGCAGAGGAGTAACCATTGCAGGTGAAGGCTGGTAATTAATGTTCATGTTCATGTTGTTAGTGTTCATGTTGTTAGTGTTCATGTTGTATTGAATTGGGTTGTAGGTGAACATAATGTTTTTGTCTAAAATAATAAAAGTGGTAAATAAAAAGAAAATTCAAAATCGAGAAATCGAAAACTATCGCCCTATTTATATTAATTTGGGATTGATCGAAATAGCCAGAATCAAGGGGGTTTTCAGGAATTTGTCAGCTAAATGCTGCAATGTGACTCGTGGATGGTCGCCATGGCAACCAAATTTTAGCCAAAAAAGGCAACTGGGAATTAATTTTGAAACTGTAGACGCTTGGATTTAGGTAACTTTGACGTGGCCATTCGGGTGGATTTCACTCTCATCAGCCATTAGAGTACAATTCCATGATTGATCCCACAATAGTGTAAACCACAAAGATAGTACTGTATGTACAATAAACCCTTGCTACATATTCAGTTATCAAGAATGTATTAATAATCCATTGATTCTGGCCTTCCTTAATTGTTTGTGTCACAAATGGAAAAAAAAATCTTTTTGATTCATAATGAAGCCTTCCAAGCGGGTGTGACCCTGTTACCATGGCAACGAGCTGTTTAGCATTTACACAGCGGTTAGTGTGGTTGTCAGATTTCTTCTTCTTCTTGATCTATCATTGATAGCAGCTATTCTAGCTAATATTTCTAAAAAATACAAGGGACACACTACATTGACATCCTCATAAACAAAGAAATTTGTGGAAGCATATGAATGGTTCAGATGATTTTCAAAACAAGATATCAAAGATTAGTTCTGGTTATGAATCTACCCCATTTTAGCCTTCATTCAAGGCTAAATTTTTTTACTGCTCCTAAAACGGCAACTAGTATTACGTTTTGACCCTTTCCGAAAATGAATTTGACTCATACAACACTTGAACGTCTCGGTTTGAAATCTAGAAAAAAATCGATGCAAATCGATATACAATTGTATGCCATTATCACACAAAGAGACCTCTACAAAAGCATAATGATCTATCTATTGCAACACGTAAAGCATTGAAAGTATCAATTAAGGTATAGTGACCCTCAATCATTACTAATTCACTTGATTAATAATTAAAGCTGTCCAGATCAAAGACAGTATTCGAGTTCCGATTCCATTGATTGCTTCCATTTTTTTGTAAATGGCAATCCTTATTCTCGCTCATTCCATGATTTTACGATTCGCTCCATCGTTTGAAATCGAGAAAATAGAAGAAATCCCGATGAAAAAAGCGATTTCTGTAGGAGAGACAACAGTGACAGAAATGTGTATTTGGAGGTGATTCGTCATTTGCTCTATTAAAATATTACGTGTGCGCTTGCGTGTGCATTTGTGCGTGTGTGAGTGTGCGCTTGAGCGGATAAAGCTTGTCCGTGAGTCCGCGCCACACACTCTAATTGTCCCTGAGAAAATTGTGATACACTGATTGGCTTATATTTCGTCTTTCTCCATTATGCATTTCTTTGGGGTATCACATAACTTTGGATCTTCACAAATGTGACATAATTTTCACGAGCCAGCCTGTTTTCATTTGGCCAAGTTTGTGATCTGTGAATGGCCTTGCTTTCATGCAGCAAAGATTGTTGCCGTGTATCAAGATTGGTTTGATGGTTTGACACCAACCAATGTGCCGGTATCCATTGCTCTTCTTTCCCATAATGATGATGGTGACGACAAGCTCGATCGATTGTTATGATTTGATACGCATTATGTTTTTTTTTGCTGGAGCAAGTTTCATATTGCTACTTCCGGGATTGACAACTTTACGATCATCAGAAAATAGATTTGAGTCATTGAAGATATATAACTCTCATGCGCATACATTGTCTAATTAATAAGAAATTAAGTAATACAGATAAATTCATATGCTTCGTCTAATTGAGTCTTTTGGTTTTGCATCCATACTCTAGAAATATCTTTATAGTGTCAAGTCTTTACGACTAATTCATTAGGAAGAGGACTCCCATCACAGTTCAAAACGAGGGTTACGATAATGCTGATATAGCGTATATTTCAAAGTCCGTCTAAATGCAATATCATGAGACGTTTTTATGTTTTTGTGTCAGAAGGTGAAGCTTTATGATACTGTAACTCCTTTAGTTTAGAGGATAAAACTGTAAAAATCTGTGCCAACAATATCTAGCATAAAGCCTTTTTACTAATATTATATTTGTATTTATAGCACTTCTACAACGTATTTAACTCTACTTTGAAAACAAGTTGTTCAAAAAGTGCCTTTTTTATACCTCATCCAAACTTTGAAGGTACAAAAAGGACGCGTACGTCAAACAAAACTAATGTTACTCGTTAAGATGAGCTTTTTTGTTGTTGTAGCATTAGTTCTTTACCAACAAATTTGTCGAACTGATGCTCTGTGCATTTTCTTGATTTTCATGGTGTTTGCTAGCAATTTATTAGGTCTTTCCTTTTTTAGCCTTGCACTCACAACGGTCATGGTGGCTCAAGTTTGGCTTGATGTATTTCTTTGTATCGCAATTGCATTCGAATATAACATAATTCAATATGGAAATATTGTGTTGAGATGCGACGAGTAATTAATAGCGTTTGTTTGGGACTTTCACAGCTTAAAACCGAAGACATCAGTAGTCAATAAAACTGATTCCCACCACGGTGGCTCATTGAATACCACTATGCCTTTTCTGCCTCCTCCCTCTTATTAAATACACGGACTCTCTCTTATTTTTCCTCAAACGGGCTAAAATTGATTGATATGTGTTGGAGGCTTTCATACACAACACCCTTCCAGTGTTTTTTTTTCTGTATTACCTGCGGTATTGTTTATGCATTTCATTTACCTTGATTAGGCAATGGATCTATGAAAAAGTATAAATTTAAACGTCAAAATAGGCTGCTACAAGACTTAAATAGTTTAACCAAGTTCTTGTTGTATTGAATTGCATCTTTTTCTTTTATTGATTTTCAACATGGGTAATAAGCAGAATGAACTGAAGAAGAGAAAGGCCACTACCATGGCGCCTACCAAGGAGCCATCTCATACACAGGAGATAAATGAAGACATTGACGCCATCAAGAAGGTACTTTGTACAGAGGTAGCACGAAATCATTACAAAAGTAGCTAATACGAGCTCTCATCTGTAGCAACTGAAATATCAAGGCGGTACCAACTGTGACAACAAGCACAAGATTGCATCGACATCAGTGACCGTCATGTCATTCTTTACGACATTCTACATGATATGGTTTCCTGCTCAAGTAGTGTAAGTGAGCAAAGAAAAAAAAAAGGGAAATAAAGTCAGTGTCTAAGCACCAACTCAACTAGATTTGATGAAGTCCATTTTGGCAAATTTGCTGGATACTATTTGCAACGCACCTTCTTCTTTGATGTGCATCCACCGCTCGCTAAACTCATGCTTGCTGGGGTAGGTTACTTGAGCGGGTTTGACGGTGTGTATCAATTTGCAAATATTGGAGAAAGCTATGCTGCAAATAACGTACCGTACATCGCGCTTCGTGCTCTCCCAGCTACGCTGAATGTATGTGGTGTATCATTGATATACAACATCTTGAAAGAGTCAGGATTCTCTGTATTGACTTGCTTCACGACGGCTACGTTGTATCTCTTGGATAACGCTTTCATCGGTCAAAATCGACTCATTCTACTGGATAGTATATTGATCTTTTACATGCTGACGACTATCTATTCGTATGTCAAGTTTCGTAAATGTAGGCACCAGTAAGTCCATTCTGAGCATAACTTTACTTTTGGAATGGCTGATTTTTTGATCGTATAGACCTTTCACTCTTTCGTGGTGGACATGGTTGGTGGCCACTGGAACAAGCATGGCATTAACCCTCAGGTAAGTAAGCAAATTTGTTATATTGGAGAGCACAGGGCTTATGCTGTATGTATAGTGTCAAAATGATAGGATTGTTTGTGGTAGCTGCTGTTGGGTTGGCAGTCGTAATGGATTTGTGGGATTTGTTGGACAAAAAGAAGTACGGATTGACTGATGTGAGTAGGCAGTAGCGAGAAAGAAAGAGGAGTGATCTGACGAGGTGAAATATAGAAAGCCCTCATTCAACATCTCGGTGCTCGTGTAGCTGGACTTGTTCTAGTGCCTGCTCTTGTTTATTTGTTTTGGTTTTATATTCATTTTGCTATCCTCAAATTCTCTGGGCCTGGAGACGCTTACATGAGCACTCGCTTTCAAGACACACTGACAAACAATCCTTTGCGTATCAACTCACTTGGTAAGCAATGAAAGCAGCACGCACTCACATGTACATAAAGGTAACAAAGGAGTAGATATCATGTACAACCAATCCATCAAATTACAGCACAAGGAAACCAGAGCATTTCTCCATTCTCACACACTGACATACCCAGCTAGATACGAAGACGGCCGATACAGTTCCCAGGGCACTCAAGTTACCGGCAATATGCAGCCTGACATCAACAGTTACTGGCGCATCAAACCCACAGGACCCATAGATGAAACATTAGCAGCAAGATGGCCTGTTAAACACAACGACATCATTCAGTTGGAACACATTGGCACGGGACTTGATTTACTTACACATGATGTCGCATCACCTTGGATGCCCACTAATCAAGAGTTTACCACAACAAAATTAGTTGAACGCTATAACGAGACGTTATTTCGAGTAGAACTTGATAATCACAAAGTCAATCAAGTGTGGTCTACTTTGATGCAGTCTGTCAAGCTTATCCATGTGAGGACCGGAGTCGCTTTGTGGTGCAATAACAGAAATTTACCAGACTGGGGACTGAATCATATGGAAATCAATGGCAACAAAAAGAGTGGCGAGGAGAGAAACTACTGGGTAGCAACGGACATTCTTGGCTTGAATGGTAAGCTTCAACATCTGTAGATTAACTGATCTTTAACATGCGACATAGCCACCGACATCAATCTCAAAAAGCAAGAAAAGAAGGTTATCAAGCAGATGGGCTTTCTCTCCAAATTTTTAGAACTGCAGATCAAAATGATCACACACAACAACAAACTGACGGGCTCACACCCTTATCAATCAAGCCCTTCCATCTGGCCCTTGATGTTGCGTGGCATCTCTTACTGGACCAAAGATGACACAAAAAGCCAAATCTATCTGACAGGTAATGTAGCAGGATGGTGGTCTGCTTTAGTGGCTATTGGTCTCTTTTCATTTGGTTCTATCTTGGATATGGCACTCCAAAAGCGCGAGATATTCATCCTAAGTGCAAGTAAGTGTGTTTGTCATATCATAATAAGCCTACGCTGATCCAGCGTGATAGCATCCAGAATTAGGTTGAACAGGTCTGGTGGTTTCTTTTTACTATTATGGGCGACTCATTACTTTCCATTTTATCTGATGGGAAGGTCATTGTATTTGCATCACTATTTGCCTGCAATGGCTTGTGGTTATCTGTTGCTGGGAACCGTGTTTGAATACTTGTTTATTGATGGAGTTAATTCGCCCATATCACACCAGCCTACTGATAAGAAGTACACTATCAGCCAAGCACACACTACTATCAAGAGTTACATTGCAGCGTTTGTTTTGATTAGCATGCAATTTATGGTTTATTTGTTTTTATCACCATTGACTTATGGCACGCCGGGCTTGTCGGCTGAAGAGGCCATGAGACGCAAAGTCTTGAAATCGTGGGACATTCAATACGGTAAGTGAAAGTGTGTTGTGTTTTGATGGCACCCTCATACTAAAGAGTGGCTTACAGCCAAGCATTTTAATTAGACAATTAAGCATGACCTCAGCTTACATTTATGAAACTGTTTTGCAGTTGATATCACTTGGGTGGGTTTCGAGTATTCTGATTTGTTCCTCTGACAAGTAGACCAAGTTGATTGGATACATCTATTCTGCATAATCTATACTGCTGTCTCGCTTAATTTCCTCCTTCACATGTTTACACAAAAAAGATAAGGAGTTTCAATAAAGGTACTAAGCTTAAATATACACACAATGACGATGGGTATTTAAATGGACAACTGCCCCAAACCAATTAAGCTATATTTTCTCTTTTTTCTTTCCACTTCATCTCCCCAACACAATGTCTACTGTTAAAACCGACATCTCTACTGCTACTAACACGCCAGCAAGGCCTGCCTTTTCCAATTTACTAAAGCACAAAATTGGTAAATTTCATAATGCTCGCAAGAGATTATCCTCACGTAGTAAAAGTAGCCCGGCGTTGATGGATTCCAAGATTCATCCATCAAAATCGAACAAACCCGAACTCAAAAGACAAAAGTCCATTATCGATGAGATCCCAAACTGTCAAACCATCCTTGACTTGACGTGAGTACACTATTTGTCATGCTCTGTATAGCTGCTGTTGACACATTCTTGTCTAGTATTTTAAAGGGGGACGACCTGATTTATGCGACTCGGTCACTCATTTCTACGCTCTTTACTCCAATCAAAGAAGACGAGGATATCAAGCTAGATCGTGTCAGTGGTGCCATGACAAACGCTGTATTTTTTGTTACCATCGGCGCCACTAAACGTATGCTACTGCGTGTGTATGGTGTGGGATGTGATCAAATCCTGGATAGAAACAAGGAACTCGATTGGTTGAGCCGTCTATCTCAGCTAGGCATCGGCCCCAAGCTGCTTGGCATCTTTGGCAATGGTAGATTTGAAGAATACCTCCCATCCACCACGCTCACTCGTCAAGACATTCGTGAACCTCAGATCTCTACTCAAATCGCATCCCGGTTACACCAACTGCACTCCATTGTTGAAACATTCCCACCTGCCCACAATGAAACATTGGAAGTGTGGGCCAACATTGATAAATGGTACACCACTATCACGACTGAACTGATACCTGCTTTGAGCAAAAACGAGACATGGAAATCTCAACTGGAAGCACTTGATCTGGCTCAATTAGGTCATGATATCCAACAATGCAAGCGTGTATGCCACGACAGTCCAATCGTTTTCGCTCATAATGATGTAAGTGGATCACCTACTGAGAACCAATCAGACAACTGACCCCCTGAATTTTTGTACAGTTACAATATGGCAACATTCTAAAAATTAACGGCACAGATGAACTTGTCGTCATAGATTTCGAGTATGCTGGATATAACCCTAGAGCTGTGGACATCGCTAATCATTTCTGTGAGTGGATGTACGATTATCACGCCAGCGATTCTGCTACCATGCATTTGAATCAGTATCCCTCTCTGCAAGAGCAAAATATGTTCTTGGCATCTTATCTGCATACACAAGATCAGTCGCTTGTAATGGAATTGCAAAAAGAGGTAGATCAATGGAAGATGTCTTGCCATTTGTTTTGGGGATTATGGGGTTTGGTCCAGGCAAGCCAGAGTGAAATCGATTTTGACTACTTCTATTATTCCGTTCAGAGAATTACTGAATTTAGAGCTAATCTTGTACAATATTGTAAATGAATAAATCGCATTTGAAGACTGTAACTGTTATGATGAAAGGCTCCCAGGCTGAGCAGAGATGATGTGGCAAAAGAGCACAGCTCAAAATCATGTAGATTATTTATGGCTGGAAAAAGTAGCTCAGGAAGTTCTACCTGGCAGCCCTAATTGGGAACCAAAGTTATAAACGTTTGCCTTGCGTCCGCCCCATATACACGATAGTGATTGTATTGAAAACGCGTAGGAGAGATCCTTCGAATAGTTTACTGTTCATAATGTCTTCGCCTTCTTTGAACGAAAATACAGAGCCTCGACGATTCAGTCAACGTCAGCGATCGAGACAACAATAAAAGTACTCGGCCATGCGAATATTTTACTCGACATTGCTACAAATGACTCGTTCGAAGACGAAAATGAAGGTGATGCCGTTGATATTAAAGTCAATAACAATGGTACTGCCAATGCAGTTGAAGCTAAAGTCATTAATGGCCATGCCGAACAAGAAGCTATTATTGATCAGATGATGTTGCCTTGCCTCCAACTGCAAATACAGTGAAATTTGAATACATTTGAGGCATAATTTCTCACGTTAAAAGCTGTTTTAGACCTTCAAAATAGCACCAAACAGCTGCTTTCATCTAGCACTAACTTACTGACACCTTCGCTCAACTTTTTGAGGACAAAAAAAACATCATCAAAAATCCATCAAAAA
>DF836689.1:2288-19677 GCA_000950595.1 Mucor ambiguus
ATTCAAGTGAGCTACACACTTTAATATGAACTGCTTCCGTTGATGCAAACACATGCCATCCTAGGAAGGTTAAATACGCAGTTAGAAGCTACCCATTTAAAGGATTTCAATTGATAGTAGAAGTTTGTACGGCGAAATCATCGAGTATGTTGATTGTATGCAAACAACATTAAAATGCTGCTTAAGAAACACTGGATATTAACCCTAGCATGTTTCAACTAGGTTTTTTTTATTATTTATTAATTTACATTATTTTTTTATTACATCTATCCTGCTCCGCAAAGAAATTTACTGGCTCTTTCTATCCTTGAGATTCTTTACGGCCTCTTTTTTATCACCAAGATGAATATTAAAATGTCCTTTAGCGACTAAACAAAGAAAAAGGGCGGCAAAAATGAGTACATCATTCATACCCAAAAAAAAGTAAACAATACTTACTGATCTTGTATAAAACAGAGCAGAACCAACCACAACCCAGGAAGAAGGCGCCTCTTTGTGTGTCATTTTTAAACATACCGAACAAAGGATATGGCCAGTAACCATTATGCTCATAACAGACGTTGACCCACACAAAATACGCCATAGTGAAGGCGTAGATGGCCAAGATATGAATAGGAGATCGCTTGAATTTAGTATTGAAAATCATAAAGTCAGCCCAGCAGACAATGGTAGGGATGAGATGCAAACTGATGTCTAAAGCCAAAGGTAGATCAAAGATGGTGTCATCTGGTACCAGCATCTTCTTGTCGTATAGCACAATAGGCCAGTAAAGAGCGCTGATCAATCCTTCCACCTACATTTTTAGTGCGCCGTTAATAACTTATATTCTGTGAATCAGCTGGCATGTACTTACAGGTGTGGCAATGGCTGTCAACGCCTCATAAACAGCTGAAATACCAAAGCTTAATTTAGCGCACAGACACCCTCACGTAAAAATAATGTTTAAACTTACGTCCCAAAGTGCCGGTCAGCAGATTGATGATTCTAACAGTGAAGGACAATGTAGTCACCAAGAGCCCCACAACCGTCAAGAACTAGCAACATGTTTAAGAACGAGTATAGCACCTTACTTCACTGCTTTGACTTACCTGGAAATGGCCGCCATAACCCACCATAGGTAAGCCAAATTTTACACCATACAAACCGTAAAAATTAACACCTAGACCAGCAGCTACAATTAACAAGTTCAATCTTTTGGATGGCATATTTCTAAGAAATGGAAAAATAGAGGGAAAGAAAGGTAAACATTGATAGATGTTACGTGCCTTCTTTAGAATAATTGACTGACCATGAAGTAAGACATTTAACCCCCACTGGTAGCACGGAATATCCTTCGCCTGATTCCATGATTTAGCATGATAAGGCTTTCTGGAACGCCATTGGATTCAACACTACACCACGTTGACTCCAGCATCTTTCTATGGAAAATGACATTGCACTCGGTTCTAGTTTCACCTGTCGATCCAAATTTTGTGGTTGCATATTCTCTGAAGCATCAAGAGCCTCTGAGGTGTTATTTTATAGAATCAGGTTTGGAGCTTGTCCACGCTGAGCGATTGCCCGTCTTCAACAAAAGGTCAATAACATCCTAATATGAAAAAATGAGTAGTAGAGGCTTTAAATCTATAAATTAATGCTGGTGTATCCTGGCTATATAATGAGATACTGGAATTTTGAGTGGCTGTTAGGGGTGACGGTGGTGGCAACTATGAAGTAAAAAACAACCAAACGCCCATCAAGGTGCATTTTTTGTGCTACTTAAAATGCAGGAGAAAACGATTGAAAATGGCGAGTTTACTCTTACATAAAAAGAAAGGCTAATTCTGATAAAACAAAGCACGATGCTAGTTTAGCATCTCTTTTTTCTTTTCTTTCCTCAATTCAAAATTAACATGTATACAGATAAAGCTGAAATCCCTTCAATCGTCAATTCCTTGAGAGAAACATTTCAAACAGGTATAAAACAATCTTTTTCCTGCATGTAATGCTGCCAACCCATTAACACATATTACTAAAGGTTTAACCAAGGACAAAGAGTACAGAAGACAACAATTGAAAAGCCTTTTGAAATTATTCAACGAGAATCAACAAGATATTATTGATGTAGTTGAAAAAGACTTGCACAAGCACAAGATTGAAATTATCTCTGGCGAGATCGCACCTGTTGTTGGCGAGATTGAGTATATGCTTGCAGTAAGTATATCACTAAAATAGAGAGCAATCATTGACTAACAGGTGTGCAGAACCTTGATAAACTAGTCAAGACAAAGACTGTGAAGCCTCAATACAAGGTCAATGCATTGGACAAATGCACCATTCGCAAGGAGCCAAAAGGTGTCGTGTTGATTATTGGAGCCTGGAACTATCCTGTTTGTATTATTTACACAATGCAGCCATTGCATGGTGCTTTGTTTACTTATTGCATATTGGACTATATATATAGATCCATTTACTGCTCTTGCCTCTCGTTGGCGCTATTGCTGCAGGCAATTGTGCTGTGATCAAGGTATATATAAACAATTTGCACGCACACTTTTAAAAGGAAACCCCATATTCATGGTGATACTGTTTCTAGCCATCTGAGGTTGCTGGTCATACCGCAGAGTACGTTGCTAAAATGGTGCCTAAATACCTCGATCCACGTTCTTTTTCTGTAGTACAGGGTGCAGTAGAGGAGACTACTGCTTTATTGGGTATTTAATGCTTGTTGCCATGGTTACAGTTTCTCATACTAATCCAAATTGCACCAGCTGAACCATTCAACCACATTTTCTATACAGGCAATGGCGCAGTAGGCAAGATTGTCATGACAGCAGCAGCTAAACACTTGACACCTGTGACATTGGAATTGGGTGGAAAATCGTAAGTTGTATTTGGATTGGCAGCATATTCCATGTTCACTCATGCACCTATTCTTTATAGCCCAGTTATCGTTGCTCCTGATGCCAACATTCAAACTGCAGCTAGTCGAGTGATGTGGGCGAAATGCTTCAATGGAGGCCAAGTGAGTTTGATGCTCGTTTTTGTACTACAAACATAGATTTTACTCATAATACTGTATAGATTTGTGTTGCTCCAGATTACGTCTTGATTTCCAAGCATCAAATGAGTGAGTTTATAGATGCTTGTCGAAAGACAGTGCATACAAGATTTGGAGATGACCCTCAGACATCGGACTCTTACTGCCGAATGATCAATGAACGTCGATTCGATGCTCTTCAAAAGTTCCTTGATGACATTGATCCCAAGCAAATTGTGGTGGGTGGAAAGACAGACAAAAAAGATCTTTACATCGCTCCTACTGTTGTAGGTCCGGTGGCCTCCTCAGGACATCCTCTCATGGAACAAGAGATCTTTGGCCCTATTCTTCCTATTGTACCAGTAGAGAACATGGATGAGGCTATTCGCATTGTCAACTCCAAGGACACCCCTTTAGCACTGTACATTTTTACAGATGATACGGCTACAAGAAATAAGAGTAAGTATCATCGTTTGTTTGTCAACACGAGTAGTATGAGTACCCTAACACAACGGGCTAGTTTTGAACCAAACTCAGTCTGGAGGCGTCGTTGTCAATGATTTATTGATGCAGGTACAAGAGCTTGCTTTGCCTTTTGGCGGCGTAGGGCCCAGCGGCATGGGATCTTATCATGGGATCAAGTCCTTTGAGACATTCACACATGAGCGTACAACAATGATCAAATCCTCTGGTTTAGAGAGCGTCATGATTGCTCGTTATCCTCCTTACTCTGATAGCAAGACTGTTCTCTTTTCTCTGTTGACATTAGGATTGCCTGAAGGTTTCATCAGCAAGGTGAAGGCTGTTTTCAAGGCCATTGGGTCTGCTCAAGATGTCTTTCTCGCCAAGAAGAAATCCGGTAACGCAGCAGGCCCAAGTAAACTGTAATATGATGTACGTCGAATAAAGCTCATTATCCATAATTCAATGTATTGAAAAAGAAAGAAAAAAAAGAGAGAAACACGATATAAACAGTTTTAATATAAACACATGGACTAGGCTTCATTGCTATTTTCTTGGCCACCTTGCTCCTTTTTCTAGAATAATACGAATCCGTGTTAGTCAATATCGTATACTCTGAAATAGTAGCGTAACTGAACTCACCTTTTGCCAGGCTTGAGCCATTTGCAAGAATTTAAGTGAGCGATTTTGTACTTCATCATCAGCAAAGATGTAATCAAAGTACTCTTCCCAAATGATGTTGTCTTCAGTTGAGTCGGCAGCTCTTCTTCTCTTCTTGACGACCTTGGGCATCTTGTTCTTGACAATCTCTCTTGTTGTATCGTCGCCATAGTTTTCTTCAAAGTCTTTCCAGGCTTCAAGTAACAAGACACGCTGTACATCCAATGCCATGTGTAAGTAAGTTTTATTCCAGTCATGCACCACCACCAATAAAGCTTACCTCTTCCTTGAGCTCCTTCTCCTTCATCTTGTTGTAAGCACCTTCAAAGATCTTGCGAGCACGGATCACACCTTGCTCATTGCCTCCTTCATAAGGTATAGACAACTCGAACTGTGCAAAACTGATATACACCTTGACATGCTCTGTGCGCTCCAACAAACGATAATATAAGTCTCTTGTCTTGTCGTATTCCTCTTCCCCAATCTCGAAATCAATGTATGCTTTCCACAACAATTCAGGCATATTGAGGTTCTCTTGAGACACCGCGAGCTCAAAGATGGCACGGCATCTCTCCACTTCGTCCAACACATTCTTTTCTAGTTCTGCAAACTGGATCCAAGCTGAGCAATTGGAGGGATCGTATTCTAGGTATTTGGTGTAAATCGTACGACAGCGGTCAAATTCTCTCAGCTGGAATTCCAAGTCAATGTATCCTTTGAAAAGCTTGTTCTTGGGGCACATGCCAATTGCTTTTCCCAGCAGCTTTCTTGCTTGTCCGACTTGCATTTGTCTAATTTCAAATTGTGCGTACATTAACCAGATCTTCGCAAATGTAAACTTTTTGTGTGGTATCAGTTGGATGCATTGTTCGTAAATTTGTCGTGTACGTTCCGTGTCTTGGCTCTCCAGCTCTTCGTAGAGTGCATAGTTGATCCAAAGGTAAATGTATCGTCTCCAGAATCGCTTTTCCTCTGCTGGTGGTACTTGTGCAATGGCTCTTTCGTACACTTCACGCACTCGAGTGGGATCGCCTGCTGATTCCTCTAGTTTTGCATAGTCAAACCAAATATCGTAGTTCTTTGGGCTCTCCTCAATTTCTTGCTCGTACTGCACGCGTCTTTTGCCAATGACCACATCCTCAATGCCTGCTTTATCGCCGTACTGCTTCTCAAAGTTGGTGTATTGGTTGTACAAGGATTGTGATTTCGACTTGGGAAGACGGTCTAAACCGTACTTGAAAATAACACGGGCTCTTTCAAACTAGACAGACAAGCGTCGTTGGTTAGCAACACATCTTTCAGCCCGCTAGCTTTAGTGATGACTTTTACCTCTTTGGCCTTGATCTCGAACTTGGCAAATGCAACCAGCAGTTTCTGATCAATCTTTTCCTCTCCCAAATACTCTAGCCCAGCCGTATAAATTTCTCTGCACTTGTTGAGGTTGTTGTGTTCTTCTTCAAATTTGGCCCACTTGATCCAATTGGCAGGCTCAGGATGAATACTGACAAATCTCTCATAAATGGCACGAGCACGTTGTTTTTCGTTGTAACGTAACTCCATTTTGATGTACGCCATCCAAGCATTCTCTGTTGGCTCCCACTTCATCCAGCGCTCAAATACATTGCGCGCCTTGGGTACATCGCCCAATGTCTCTTCCATGTAGGTGTACTTGTACCAAAACTGATCAACACGAGGCAGCAAGGTGGTGGCACGGTCGAGCAAGTTACGAGCATGGTTGACACTCTTGTTTTTCAGTTCCATGTCAATGTAGCGCAACCACAGGGCGTTGTTTCTCCATTCAACATCCAGTGCACGTTCAAACACTGAGCGAGCACGTTGAAATTCCATTTGACTCTCTTCCCAGTTGGCATATTTAATCCAATTACTGATATTCAGTCGATTCTTTCTGATATTGTCCTCGAATTCCTTGCGTTTACGTTGTCTAAACTCTGATAATTCTTCCAGATCGGCAATCTTTTGTTGGGGGATGTTGTGTGTGGGTTCAAGGCGACGATCATGAGCTTCGCGAAGGATCTGCTCTGCCGTGATTTGAACGGGTGCGGCACTCTTGTTCTTGACCTGTCAAGCAGATGGAAGCGTTAAGCAAAAATAGAAGTCGAGTATTCAAATGATGCTTACCTTGGGAGGCCTGGGGTTCTTTCCAAATCCACTGGTTGTTTCTTTAGGATCCATGACAATATATAAAGTATGTGTAAAGAAGACAAGAAAAAAGTTATAAAAGTGTATGTGAGCCCATTTGGAGTCTACATTGGATACGCGGAGTGCCGAATCATGCCATGTAAGCCACTTCTTTGGTACGTCACCGACCGATTATGTTCATTTCTAGATATTGAAAGCATGACAGTTCAATGCAGTGATCTGGCAGGTGCCAGGCATAGTATCTAGGTATGTTTGGCACATCTCTTTATGTCTTCACTTTGGGTAAATGTCACTTGAAAGATGTCCAAGTGTCTAACCAAGAAGTCTACCCAAACTCAGACATGGCCATGAGCATTTTGCTCTCATTTACTTTAGTTCACCATGGATCTAGCCACAATACAAGGTTGGACTGTATAAGCAGTAGGGCCGTTGCATTGTATGTATACTTTTGATCCACCATTCAACTGACCTGCCACCATACAAGCTTTGGTTCGAATGGATCTACAGTGTGACCCTTTTGCGGGATCCCTTGGACCCACAATTGAATTTCAACCCCTACCCTTTTTTATTGCAACAGTGGGTCCCCCTCCCATCTTCCTTTCTTATTTCTACAACTCTCAATCTACATACAATGAGGTGCCGTGTACTCCGTGATATCAACGCTCGCCAAGCAGTTGCCAACAACGAAATTACTCGCCAAGCATTCAGATACATCACTCGCAATGAGACATTACCTGCCCGTGTGCGCCATCAAGCACAACTCCAACTCAATGCCATGCCCAGAAACTCTTCACCCACATACATTCACAACCGTTGCGTCGCTACTGGCCATGGCAATGGTGTGCTCCGTGAATTCAAGTTGTGTAGATTTCAGTTTCGTTTAAAGGCATTGAACGGTGAACTTCCAGGTGTCAAGAAGTCATCTTGGTAGAGCAACTACTCTACTGTTTATATATATTCTTTTAAATTTTACTTTCACTACACTCCAGCTGTCAAAAATCAATAAAATCACACGCCCATACACACAAGCATACTGGAATTTATTCATGACAGGCTATACAGTGGGTAGCCTTTTTCTAGCGCACAGAATCGACATTTGGGTCGAGACGATAGTATTAGGTTGTGTTCAATTAAATGTTGTCGATGCTGTTTATCCAGCGTCTCAGCGTCATCTCTCTCTTCCTGCCCTTCCTCTGGATCGGGGTCTTGTAGCGCAATGAAGTCGATCTTTACATCCAACTCGTTCACATGGCGATGATCTATCAGCACCAGAATCTTGTCAGACAAGGGTGGATAATCATCTTTGGAGCCATGCTGTCGTTGATACTGAGCCAATGCATTGGATTGAATCTTGACCTTGATTTCCACCACCTCATGCTCCAGGACCAAACCTTCACTCATCTCAAAATCAAGCATGTTTTTGGCCGAGAACAATGAAAAGTTCCTGACAGAGACTGAACTGGTATTTTCTATACTTAGATGAATGACTTTGGCGTAGATGGTTTTAGGTGACATTTCGCAGAGAAAATGCAGAGGAGAGGCAGGCTCTATTGTGTATAACGATGAAGGAGCACGAGAGGAAGATCGAGTGCTGGTATTTGATGATGATGAATTCCTTTTTTGTTGGTAATCGCTGTTGTCTGATTGTGCATTTTGGAGTTGTTGTTGCAGATTCCACTGTTGTTGTTGTTGTTGTTGGTTTCGCTGCTCTCTGGATGAGCATTGTTGACGAGTAGATGAAACAGAAGAGCCGTTCGAATAGGTCTGTTTTTGGGTATATGGGTGGTGTAATTCTATGTCGGGTAGTTCGTATTTAGGGTAAATGCCTAGGGATTTTGGCAAGCTTATCTATAGGGCAATGAGTTCTCTGCTAAATGCTCATTGCGCATCACTTACGAATCTTGAATCCAATGATTTCTGGACGGCGGTTCTCTGTCGATTTCTACTGCTGTTTCTACTTTTATATGATGACTATAAAAAGGATATAAGATGAATTGTACAGACACTATGATTCATACTACTCACATGTGTATTATTGTCTATTTGCGCTTCTTCCTGCTCCTCCTGCTCCTCCTGCTCTTCCTGCTCTTCCTGCTCTTCCTGCTCTTCCTGCTCTTCCTGCTCTTCCTCATCATCAGCTTGCTTTTGCCAATCATAATCAAATGGCAAAGACCGAGCACCAAAGTATTCGCCTGGAGACGTTGATCGGCTCTGACTCTTTGAAAAGCTTGGATCTTCCAGTTGTTTATGGTGCTCGTCTGAATGTCTGTTGGCCAAATAGCGCTGCCAGGAATCATTATCTCCATCATCCATGTTCTCTTGATCAACATCTCGATTCATTGAATCTGCTAGATCTTCTCCCACAACCTCGTAATCTGAATGAACAGAGGTATCATCTAATGACTTGTTGTCTTGCTGCTTGAACGGAAATGAGCGTGCTCTGTTCATGTATTCTTCAAATTCTGCATCGACTGATTTTTCAAGCTGGTCCAAGTCTGTGTATAAATTGGACCGATCAAGATACTCGTCTTGTATGTTTTCAATGCCCATACTAGACGCAAATGATAGCGAGAGATCATCGTCTAGACTCATAATGTTATCGAGCAGAGGCAAGCAAGTTGAAAGAGAGAGAAAAAGCAAAATTAGAGTATCACCTAAATCGTGTTCTATCCCCTCCGCCGGTCCGGCATGCAAAGTGTATATTTGGGAGTGCACTAATGCAAGAACACACTGGCTGGCTGCTTGTTTCACGTTGAGAAACCAGTTTTGTGTAGATCTTTAGGTTTCTAAACATAGTATAATAAGCGAGGATAAACTAGATTTGATTCGACAGACAGCCATCTGATTGGACACATGTTGCAGCAATCAAACACATCAACATTGGTTTTGCATGGGATAGTGCTATAAAACTCGAGTGTCTTGAGATGCTTTCAAACAGCTTTCTTTCCTGTACAATGCATAGAAGAAGCCTCACAACTTTGATCAGAACAATGACGAGTAAGGCTGGCGATTACAATGCTGTGAGACAGGACATCATTGCTGCCATTCCAACGGAGCAATATGATAAAGGCACATTTGGACCATCCATGTAAACATTTGATGGCGCGAGACATAGAATGAGAGACTAAATATAGGCTGATAGGATTCGGTTAACATGGCATTCATGTGCCACTTATGATCGACATCAGAACAATGGAGGAAGTCAGGGCGGTACAATGCGCTTTGAGGAGCAATACTCTGACCCTGCTAATAAAGGCCTGGAAAATGCCAGAAACGCATTAGAGCCTGTTCATACCAAGCATCCCTGGATTACATACGCAGATCTATACACGTGAGTACTGCAGCTCAGGTGGTGCATGTCTTTACATATACCTAACACACTTCATCCTGCATCCAGTCTCGGTGGCTGTGTTGCAGTGGAACACATGGGCGGTCCTCACATCCCTTGGGAAAGCGGTCGATACGACACCAAGGACAAGGACAGCATACCATCTCGTAATCGTTTACCTGACGGTTCACTGGGCAAGAATCACGTCATTGACGTCTTTCTTGATCGCTTGGGTATGTCAGTGCAAGAAACAGTGGCATTGATGGGCGCTCATGCAGTGGGTGAATGCCACAAGAGCCATCAAGGATTTGACGGGCCATGGACACCAAATCAAACTGAATTCACCAACAATTTCTACAAGATGCTGCTCGAGCGTACATGGAAAGAAAAGAAATGGGATGGTCCTCGACAGTTTGAAGATGAGGAGACGCATGAATTAATGATGCTGCCTACAGATATGGTCATGTTGCAAGAACCTTTTTTGCAGTATACGAAACTATACGCTGAGGATCAAGATCGGTTCTTTGAGGATTTCAAGAATGCGATGCTCAAGTTACTCTCCTTGGGCAAAGACCGTAAAGACGGTGAACCCAACAAATTGCTGGCACAGTATTGCAAAAAATAAATGTAAAGCTCATTTGATATGCATGTCAAGTGCTTTTGTCTGTTGACTTGAGTTGAGGTTTATGGCTGCTGATGATGGTATGCAGTAATGGTTGCCACCTCCCTTAGCTACCGTTGTCGTATCTCCTCTTTGCGCGGCCTATATTGTTGGTACTAGTATCCTATGTTTTCGCCCCAGATGTCTTCTAGCCTTGGCCGCATCGGTAACAAAGGAGCTGTCATGGCCAAGGTAAACACGCTTGTTTCATCGATACCATTATAGCCAGCAACAAATGTCCAGTAAGACACACCTTGGTTATTATTGATCAACAATATATTTTTGTCGCTAGAGAAAACGCAAAAATGTGGCAAAGTGGTTATACATATATAGTTGTTGCTTGATGTGGCGCGAAAATGAGCTAGCAAATGCCGTTGGGCGGAGGCAGTATCGAGCATATAAATTTCTTTTTGCTTTTACAACAAATGGAGCAAAACACTAGTGCATCAAGACCTTACAGCAATACGCTGGCAACGTTCCTAGATCATGTCAAACAACACCTTGCCACCATTCCACCCGTAACCAGATTCGCGCTGTATACTCCTATCGTCGTTTGCATCCTCGATAGACTTGTATTCCCTTTGTTGAGCTTGCAGTTTGATATATCCTCCTTTATATCACTAAATGCCGTTAATTTCCAAGGTACATAGATGCTGTATCTCACAATAGAAATGCAGGGTTATTTACAGCGTTTATTAGTCTACAGACTCCTACTGTATCCATTTGCGACAAATAGCTTCATTCAGTTGTTTGTCATTGATATTTGGTTACTTCCTGAATTATACAAACTGGAGAGAAAGCAAGGCTCACTTCGATTTTTATGGATTCTGTTCGTCTTGTTCACCGTCATCCCGGGCATCGTCTACTCGTTGGTCATGGTGTCCATCACAACCGGCAGATTAAATGCACATGTACCATTTGCCTGGGATTGTCGAGGAATGGCAGGTTGGGTCGTTGGATTGGTCTTTTGGTCATACCTGGAGGATGATGGGGAAGATCAGCAGGATAGAATGTAAGACAGACGAGTATTTAGAAGGGCTTTTGGAGGCTAAAACTGCACTTTTTTTTCTCAGGATTGCTGGTGCTATTCGCATGCCAAAGAAGATGTGGCCCGTGTTTGTGTTTATTTTCTTTATCTTTTTGGTGCAAGACGCCTCTGTGTTTCTCAACATCAGTGCTGCCATTGTTGGCTTCCTCTGTAGGTACAGATCAATGTATACAATGGCAGCTGCTCACTCACTGCTTGCATAGATGCCAAGAGAAAGCTTGGCTTCCTAGTGCCTTCTGAAGACAAGTTTGTTGAATACGAATCCAAAAGCTGGCTGCAATTCTTTACCAGGTCACACAATTTTGTTTCGATCGACTCGGCTGGCAATAGCTATCTACCCATTTTCATGCCTACCAATGCCAGCACATCTATTCACCCCTCCTCCGGCACAAACAACAACAGCAATACTCCTAGCCAATTCCCTGGGCAAGGCGTTCGTTTGGGTTCTTGAGAATAAATTTAGTATTATTTTATCTATGTAGAAATGAAAATGGCATGGAAAATGAATGCGTGGGTAATGATAATACAAATAGATATTTAAACCAATTCAGCAGTTTCAGCAAGCTGTCTTTCAGCATCGTATTTCTCAGAATCAGGGCTCCATGGAACACCCACTTGAGTCAACATATCCATCAAATTTTCTTGTGCCTGCAATGCCTCCAACTCTTCCTCCGTCTTGCACAACATAGCACCAGCGAATCCCAAAGAGTTGATGGAGAACTCAAACTTTTTGCCCTTGTGCTCGATGGTAGCTGTTTCCTTGGAACGAGGCACCAGCATCATGAAATCTTGAGTCATCAAAAAGTTGTATGATGTGTCAAGAGGAAGCGAATTTTCGCGCAATTGCTGAAACATGGCATCCAAGATACCAAAGAACATCTGAGCCAAGTAGCTGGTGAGCGACTCTCTGTCCTTGGCAGCACGGATCATGTTGTTGTCGAGTCCAATAATGACATGCACAAAGGGGAGTTTGTTGATGGCGTAGATTTGTCCAATTTGACGGTCGTAGATTTCGTCAAATAGCTGCTTGAGAGGAGGCTGGAATTCGTAATCACGGTTTAAAGGAAGCACTTGGATATGTTTGTGTCCTTGGCTGTTCACAGTATCAACATGTATGCTCGATTGTCTCTCAGTCTCTGTATCTTACCTGGCTCCCGAGTTGGGTCCGCAGTTGTAGAATGCAAGTGTGGGTTGAGAGGAACCGAAATCTTTGATGGTTTTGAATGCTTCGTACAGCTCGTCAGGCAAGATAGGCTCGGTTTGCTTCTTGAATTCTAGAAATAATCTGTGGTGAGTATGCCTTTTCTAGCTAGATAGAACAACAGCCTACCTTTGGTTACAATGAGCAAGTGATGGGGAGACACGGCAAACTTGTTCAAAAGTATAACGTGATTATCAAGTTCCTTGACAACCAAGGCAGGATTAGGATTCAAGAATGGGTTGGGCTTCTCCTCGTCCTCCTTCTTGTCTTGCTTGACACTGTCCTTTTCACCAAGAGCAGGAGCTAAAGAAATGATAAACTACGCTGCTGGTGAGTTCTCTTTTTGGCTCTCCCTTCATAATGCATCTCCCATTGCTCTCTACCAATACTTACATTCATACCTCCTGATTCCTTTTCTACCTCAGTTGTATCGTACGAGAACAAGTCTTTGCTTTCTTTGGCAGAGTCAAACTTCTTTTTTACTTCTCTAGCGAATGCAGACATAGTTTTTATATTGGTAAAGCGTAATGAAAGGAGAGCGCACGCGTTGTTGTTTTTTCTCTCGCTTTATATACGCTTGAGATGGTATCGCTGAAACCCTATCAAAGGCCGTCACCTTGAAAGATCATGCTAGAATCTGTCTAGCTGTGTATAGCTGTGCAGTACTATGAGAGCCCATATTGAAAGGCAGAAAGCCCACGTCTGGCATGTTGTATTCAGTCATGTATTCTCGAGAGGTTTCTTGATCTACCATGCCATTGACTCAGTTTTTCACTAATAAAAACATTGGACAAGAGTGCTAGATTACACACAGAGTGTATTCAAGGTGTTAAACGATGTGGTTTATATATATACATTTTATTGAAGCTATACAGAGACTAAAGCAAAAAAGAAAAATCGAATTCACCATTTGAGAACAGAATTTATAAATTTAGTAGCTAATCCACCATCCACTGACTTTGATCTTCTCACTACTGGATCTTTGAACACCAACTGATTTGACACGACAAACCGATTTTGCTGACTTGGTAGACATGCAATGTCCAACAAGATGTGCTTCTGTCCACTTGAGCCGAATGAGAATGACGAGTCATTGTCAAAGCACCATGCCGTGGCCTTGTTCAATGACACTATCACGGGGCCGTGTAGCTGCGATTGCTTGCTCAAAGTGATCACATCATCTGGTAAGAACGATGTCGTTACTTTTGTGTCTGATGCTGACGCTGCTGTCGCTGCATCCTTGTCATTCTCTTTTTGCTGCTGCTGCTGCTGTTGGATCATCTGCTGCTTCTTTGATGTAAGCTTTGCATAGTGATGATCTAATTTCCGTTGATTCTTCACATCAAAGGCAGCCCATAAAGCAGCTTCATTATTCTGCGGCTTGTAACACCAGATGTAATGTCGGCTTTGCAACGCATTCATCTTTTGCGATAATTTCAACGAGTCCCGTCTAGACAGTGTGGCACTGCCATTTTCTTCATTCTTGGTGGTGGATGCTGCTACTGCGGACGAAGCAGACGCAACTGAACGTGGTGATAAACTGCTGGAGAGAGCACTCTCATTATTGGCATCCACGTCATTCGCATTGCTAGTAGTGCCAAGTCTTAGTGCTTCGTTCAATGACACATAGGAAGATGGATCCCATGATTTATGAGCAAGATTAGTACTACTTTGATTGTCCCCTAAAAGGGAAAATGAGGAGAGCACAGTTTCCATCATCGATCTTCTGCGTTGTAAGGGTCTTTCCGTCGGCCGTGTCAAGGGTGTGGATGGCGTCGTCTCTGAGTGCTCCTCCTGCTGTGCTGGTGATGGCGCTTGATTTACATTTGTGGTTTCTGTTTGATTTGCTTCGTTTACTGATTTGTTGTTGTCCTGGAGGCTTAAATTATTGAACAGATCATTTAACAGAGATGGAGGTGGCATGGGCTGTACAAATGGAAGCATAGTTTGCTGCTGCTGCTGATGATGAAATGCGTATGGGGGTGGGTAATTGGTACTCGCAGGTGGCAATGGCATAAAATAAGGTTGGGTATGGTTGATCATGGGTGCTTGGGGCATTAACCCAAAATTGTTTGGAATTATGGGCATGATGGCATCTGTAGTACAAGTGCCTAGAATCTGCTGCTGCTGGTGCTGTAAGCTCATCATAGGATCCATTATCATGGGTTGTGGATTAACAAAAGGAGTTGGTTGTATCCATGCTTCATTCTTCTTGAAAGAGCTTTTATGGTGAAGCCGAGAATGCTCTCTTTTTCGGTCTTTCCTTTTCGATGGTGATGCTGATCTTGCCCCGTGGCGATGATGATGCGGATTTTGATGTTGGTGGTAATAGTAGAGGTCATTAGTCTCGTCTTCTGCTGGTTCGTAATAATAATAATCAGCGTTTGGGTAGTAGGTATCTGCATATCTATTGGATGTGGGGGGATGCTGCGTGCTGTAATCTTCGAATGTGCCTGATTTTCTGCGGCGACTGGTATCGTATTGTCCATGTCTCTTGTTGTGGATAGGATCTGAATAATAGTAGTCATTTTCATGGTACATTTCATATGGATTGGGAGACAATGGATGATGAACTTCTTCCCAGTGTCTCTGGTCTTGATAAAAGTGAGGTCGATGTTGGTGATATGCGTACATTTCTTGCAGTAGAAATGTGATGGATGATCTGTAGAGAGAAGAAAAAGAAAGAAAGGAAAGAAAGAAAAAAAGCAGCATGCTTCCAATTTATAGTTTTGCATTTGTTTAGCCGTAGTTGGCATTGTTGACACACTGCCATCACGATGTCGGATACTACGGTTGCATAGATCTATACTAATTTATAACGATCGCGAAAGCGTCATCCAAGCAGTGGAATGACTAGACACACATATACAAGGAACATAGACTTATTCTCTTGGTACTGCATCCAGAGCCGGTTGTTACACGATGCCTTCCGTTACAGTGAGTATGGGTATTTTTAGATGATGCACGGATCCCTTCTTATGGATGTGTAGTACCATTTCATCGATTGTTACAGAATACGCCACTCACTGAAATATTTACATGGTGAACTGTATTTCACCCCTGGACAGAGTTTTATAGAGTGTTTGCGATGGTTTGCATGGTATCAGATATCAGCCATATGAGTCAGTCTGTACATCAAAAAGCAATTGCACTTGGCAGTATATGGAAGGCATACTGTTGATGATTGCAATGGCCCCAGATAGAGTTTGCAAAGTTCCCGGTTATAAAAGTCTTGGCTAGTGCTCACACCAGAGTAGGCAAACAAATGACGCTCTGGATCGCAAAAGACCTGTTGTTTTGTATGCAAAACAGAACAGTAATGGCCATTTATGTTACAAAAATCATTGCAATTGCTACAACAAGTCTCTAACATGTCTGATCCATGCAATAACTATACGTGAGCACAGTCACTGCAATCATTGGCATATACATGGTTCACAAACACAATTCATCCATAGAGCTCATGCATAATTGCTTGGTTTGCGAACGTTCGGCTCTTCAAGTATGATAAGAGACGCTTGGTTTATGTTACATAGGCTTCAAGCTTTCTCTCATGAGAGTTTCTTAATTTCTACAAGATTATTTTAAAGTGGTCAAAGAGCTTCAGTCATGTAGATGGGGTGCGTCAACACGATTTGTCTAGATAAGCGCTACGTTGCTACCATCTGTAATGACATTCAGGGCAGTCTTAAAATTACTGGCGGTTCTTTAGTAAATGTTATACTTAGCTGATAGCAACAATATCCTGTACATTGGAGCAAAGAAATCGAAATTCTGAAATAGATACTGAAATTTAGCATTTTGACAATTTAGAAACACCTGAGAATCATCTACAAACAACCCTTAAATGTATGTCTAGCTCTCCTGAGATTCTCCAAGTCTGTATCAATGAAAGCAGCAGGCAGGATGCTTGAATTGCTCACTACTATACAAAAATATACACAACGGGACCGCATAGAACCTCAAGAATAGCACCAAACAATTGCTTTTATGCAGCAGTAACTTCCTAACACCGTTGCTTTGCCTTTTCGTACCCAATATTGAAGACATTTGCTATACCGTATATAAAATCAAAGCAACCTCTGACATTACTTTGATTAGACCTTTTTATAAAATCTCGCCATTTTGGCCCAAAGCTTTATTCGACATTTTCGATCTTTGTTTGAGAAGTTTGTTCAGGAAATATCTTATAGATAGTACCATTAGTAGTACCTCAAAGATTGCTCTAAACCCCCACCAGGATCGTTGTCGTTGGCCAAAGAAACTCAAAGATAACACCCTGCTGGTTATTCCTTCGACAACCTGTTATCCGTTACCGATTTTTGTCGAATAGTGATAGCTTATGACAACCAGCATTTGCTACTGCTACACATATATATATATAGGATATGTCCTTGGTTGTTCATACAGTATATCCATCATCGAGCTCATTTAGTCTTCTTTTGTTTATTAGTCCTTCTTTTCATTCATGCTCACTTCTCTCACGGTGCCCTTTCACATCAATCCCTTGATTTTATGACTCCTTGACGCTCTTCGACCTTCAGTGACGCTTCCTTTATTTAGAGATGATCACCACACAACTACAGATGTTATTATTGAAATGTTTTTTGCGGTAAAACGGTTCGTTGCCTTGGCTAAATTTAACAGTTGACATGCAAATTATACAGTCTCAAATGGCTTCCCATCACAGGCTATAAAACAAACTCATCGCACGCGGCCTTTTCTCTATTCGGTTCTATTTCTCTTTTGATTTCTCTTTGAATTTCGATTTTGAAATTGGAACTTTGAAAGTAGCAAGTTAGTATAACAAATTTTTGCGGTGAGAACGACGGTGCAATTGGATTTTAGAT
>DF836688.1:5196-20040 GCA_000950595.1 Mucor ambiguus
TAAATTGAAAAGTTTTTTTAATTCATCTCCTTTGAATCGGTTTTTTTTTGCAAACTAAAAATCTATATATGTCAAGAAGAGATAGATTATCATTTTTCATATCCGAAACAGGGTGCAGCGGATTTTGGAGTGGTAAAATTCTATTACTGACATATGTCAGGTTTCATTATAACGCTTTTATGCAATATTCGATTATAATGGCACACACCAAAGTGGATCCCATTTTAAACATCTTACCAGGAGCTAGTGTCATGTACTGAAACCAAGCAATTCTCTCCATCTAATGTCTGATTTGGGAGGCAAGATGTTGGCCTTGTATTTAGAGGCGGAGCCAGTTTTCATCTAGTGCACTAAATCTGTGTCTTTTACATCACTGTGTCGGTTCGCTTTTTCCGCCAAGCATCACAGATTTCTGGAAAGACACAGCATCAGTGTAAGTTTGTTGCCTTTATTCACACAAGATGCACCGGGATGTTATCGTTTGCAAGCAGAACGCTGATCTGGGAAAATCTATACTCGGAACCTTAAGATCAAGTTAGACAGCAACATCCAGCACTCTAAGCAGTTATCATGAAAGATGCCACATATCAATGCAATAAGTAGTATGTAAGTGAGGCTAAGCATTTTTTACCCTTTCCCACAGTCTGTTGCTGCAGCCATTCTGAACCATTACTTGTGCTTCTTTATAATTCTCATCAAAGTTGAATATGATTTAGAACATTTGATCTAATTATCGGGAACAATGTCATTGTCTTTAGCAATTCAGATCTTGGTTACAGACAAAATAGAGTTTCATTTGGGTGCAATAGCTCAGTCTTGAAGGGGAATTTCGGCTCGGTTGCTGCCAGAATCACCGTAAACGGGACACAAACAAAACCGACCATTGGTCAATCGCATCTTTACTAATCTCTGATCAACATGGACTGTTAGAAACTTCATCATGCTTACAAAAAGAGGATTTGGTGCCTTGCAGGCAAAATGTACCTTCTTATTTTCTGCAACACTAGAATACAATCAGCAAAAAGCCTCACTCCTTCGCTTATATTGCATTTCCACTTGATTGTATAGAATGACTACCGACTCCACCGCAAAAACAGTTTATCGCATTGGTACTCGCAAGTCCAAACTTGCGCTCGTTCAAACAGAGATGATCAAGGACTACCTTAGCAAGGCATTTCCTCAGTATGAATTTATTCTTGAAGGCATATCAACAACAGGTGATCGTATTTTGGACGTAGCACTCAGTAAAATTGGTGAAAAGGCCTTGTTCACCAAGGAACTGGAGGTGGCATTGGAAGACGGAAGGGTGGATTTTGTAGTGCATTGCTTGAAGGATCTGCCCACAACTTTGCCTCGAGGTATAGCTTTGGGCGCTGTCATGGAAAGAGAAAATCCAAATGACGCTTTGGTCCTGTCTCCCAAGTATGGGAATTGTAGTTCTTTAGCTGATCTACCCGAGGGATCAGTCGTTGGCACGAGCTCACTTCGCAGAGTAGCCCAGCTAAAGAATAAATACCCTCATTTGATATATAAGGATGTGGTAAGTTGGCAATACAAACCAATGTCTATGCTGTATATGCTAAAATCTGTTGTGTCTATTGCTGTAGCGTGGCAATGTGTGAGTGATTTTGAGCTCTTTTAGACTCCAAAAGGACCCCTTGCAACTAACATAACCTTATTCGTTTCAGAGATACTCGTTTAGCCAAACTGGACAACCCCGAAGGTGAATATGCAGCCATCATATTGGCAGTAGCAGGCTTGGTACGACTCCATTTGGAGCATCGTATCTCTCAGGTGCTACCTCTGACTGACTCACTGTATGCTGTGTCACAAGGCGCTTTAGGCATCGAATGCCGAGAAGACGATGTGGACACTCGCCGTTTGCTGAATTTTTTGAATCATCATCCTACCCGTACAATGTGTTCAGCAGAGCGGTCATTAATGCGCAGGCTAGAGGGTGGTTGCAGCGTTCCCATTGGCGTATGCTCTAGTCTTGAAGACAGGATGTTGAGCTTACGAGGACTAGTAGCTAGTTTAGATGGCCAACAAATAGTAGAGTTTGACAGCAAGATTTCGTTGCAAGAATCAGCATCTTTTGATCAAGATTTGGTTTTAGCAAATGAATTGGGCACCACTGTTGCTGATGGCTTGATTGAAAGAGGTGCTGGTGTCATTTTGGCTGGATTGTCCCATTAAGCTGCTGTGTTTATTGTCACACGCTCCCTCTTATTCTATTATTACACTTTGCTTTGAATTTAAACTAGCATTCCCTGCCATTTGTCATCACTTATATCATTAGACATGTGCACATCATACCAAACCTCCTCTATTTCTCTATATCCAAGCGACCACGTAAGCCCAAATACTGCATTCCTTGTATAAACAGTGTTGATTTTTTTTATTATTCTTGTTTTTGGGGATAAATTTAATCGTCAAATGGGTACTCGAAAGGCTCAAAAGGTGCTGCCTCTTCTTCTGCTGCGTTTCTTGTTGATGCATCTAAAACGGAATGAATGAGTACCATGTCTATCACTAAACACTGTATCACTTACCTCCAGAGGGAACACGAGGTTGAATCAAATCTTCTTCTTCGTCAGGCTTATTATCTACTAACATGATGATGCCACCGACATTTTGATGCTTGACAGGTGTATAACGTGAATCTTCCTTGAATGCAATGTGTTTGAGTTGTGCGGGAACAACACGGGCCATATTTTCAAGAATCTCAAAGTTCTCCTCCTTCTTTTTCTTTTGTTTGCGTTGTTCTTCCTTCTTGTCATCTTCAGCCATCTCTTCGTCCTTCAAGCTTGCAGGTTTATCTTCATCAATGTCCATTTGATCTCCCTTTTCCTTTTCAATCTTCTTTGCGCGAGCCTTGGCTTTGGCAGTTGTAGATAAAACGGCAGTAGCAACCTTTTCAACAACAGTGGCGGATGGTGGCTTCAGTGCAGGAGGATAGGCAAACAAGGATGCCTTGGCGTTGGAGACAAAGTCAAATCGAGGTGTATCGAGATTCTTATTGAGACCAATAATGGCAGTGGGTGTGAACGCTAAACTGAGCATGTGTGTTAAGGGGTACCAGTACCAGAATTGTGTAAAGACAGCCATGCCGACAATGGCAGGCATGTTGGCATGTCCAGTTCGAGATAGCAGAGAAATAGTGACATTTCTTCCACCTGCATCAAGGATACCTTGTGCAAGGACAGCACCGAATTTGGCCATGGGGTCTTCGTGCTTGTCGCTGATGATCTTTTCGTAGAGCTTGCGGACGCCAGCTACCTTGGGGTTTGTGTTTTCAGTTTGCTGAATCAAGATCATGGCTTGCGACATGAAGGCGCCTTGGCGCACAAAATCGACGGGATCCTTGGTCATGGGTTCAAGAAGCTCGAGGGCGTCCAAATAGCCAGTACCAGCACAAGAGATGCCTAAGGCAAGGGTAGCACCATATCTAACATGAGGGTTGTAACTTTCAGCCAAGAGTTGGACAATGCGAGGCACTTGCTTGGGGTTACGCAACAAGACGAAACCAAGAGAAGTGACAGCAGCACGACGCACATCATCATTAACATCACTGACAGCCACATGAAGCAAGCGACGAATGGCCTTGTTGTTACCAGTGCCACTGTAGGCCATGGCAATAGTATAGATACCACCATATCGGATGACAGGGTCCTTGTCTTCCAACATCTTTTTGATCAAGTCATCGGCTTGTTCCTCCTTACCATACATGATGAAAGGAATACCGATAGCCAAACCACGGATGATCTTTTCGTGTTGTGTCTCATGAGCGTATTGGAGCATATCCTCAATAGCTTCCTCGTTACCAGTACCCAGCATGATCAAACCCATGGATAAACCAGCAGCTTCACCACCCACTGCATTATCGCCATAGAGAACGTTCTTGAGGTCTTCGTAAATGGCTTCATTAGCAGTAGCCATACCAGCAACACCAAGACCGAGACAGGCACCGTGTTGAATTACATCGTCCGAGGTGTCCTTCAGGGCCTTTTTGAGAAAATTCAAAACTTCAGCACCGTGGTTAGCATTGATGAGACCCAAAGCGTATAACGAACCACCTTCGGAATAGGAGCTGTTGCCACTGACACCTTCTTGAGGCAAGTAAGGAGCCAACAAATTCATGGATTGAGCCAATTGACCCTATATACACACTATCAATCCACTATTCTTAAGCTGTATGGTTGCAATATCTCTCCAAAATACCTTGTGAATGACACCAAGAGCAGCAGTGGCACTGAATTTGGACCAATTGGTGGCTCTGGACAACCAATCAAGATTTTGGCGCAAGAATTCATCACTGGTGGTACCAGCTTGCATAAAAGCGTTAGCAAAGGTAACAGCAGAATGATAGATGGAGTTTCTTGACTCCAAAGCGTTCTAATGCATCATATGTTTAATACGCATAGAAAGACCTCCCCGCTGCCCAAACAGGCTTACCTTTGTGTTTTTCAAGATCAATAAATCAGTGTGGTTGTTGCGATACAAGAATTCGAGATGAAGACGAATGGACTCTTCACCAGACAAAATAGACTTGATCTTTTTGTAGGGCGTGTCGAGTTTGGGCTACACAACGGAAGAAGAAAAAACAAGCAATATTAGTTTCAAGAGCACTTATTCATAACATCCAGTAAAACACACACCTTTTCCTCTTCTGCACCAGCAGCACCCTCGGTCTTTTCAGTCTCGGGTTCAACAGGTAATTCAGCAGACACTTTTGACAAGAACTCTTGTGTAGCATTTTCTTCCAGATCAAACGAGATTTGATAGGCCATCAACTCATCCTTTTTATCGACCAAACTCTTCAACATGCCTGCGCAAGAAGTAGAGTCGTTCAGGTGCACCAAGCATTGGCTGATGGAGATGTAATCAGGGTTCTCCAATGTTTTGTACAGATCCACCAGCAATCTCAAGACCTCGTTACGGAACTCCAGGTTTTGCACCAATGTCATGCACACATCGAGCACGTACGACAAGAGTTTGCTGGCATCGCCCTTTTGAATGATGGATTTCACAATGTCGAGGCGTCTTGACTCGAGTGCAATACCGATAGCTTGTTCGTATTCGCAATCCTCAGCACAGCGTTGGAACATTCTCTCTACAATGTCTTGCAGTCTAGGGTCGATTTCCTCAGGTGTTTCTGAGCTGGATCTAAGGTGAATGTACTTGTCAATACATTTAGCTATCAAGTAACGTGTTAATCTAAGTTGGATTCATGTAAAATGTGAGACGACGGGCTTACAAATAATGGTGGTTACGTATTCAGAAGATTCTGAAAGGTCAAAGGCTTGACCTGCACCAAGAGCAAAGGTAAGTGAATCATCTAATTCACCCAAATTGTAGTAGACCTGGTGGTTACGTTGCCATGGTTACTACAACACTGCGCTCACATACATACACACATGTACAATAACTTACTTTGGAAGCAACTAAAGCAGCCAACTCCCTCTGAGTGAATGAGGCATCTTCGTAGAGGATTTCACTAGAGCAATGTGAGTAAGCAGTTCGCAACATTAGCCCACAAAACACCTTACATCTTTGCAATGGAATCAGAGATTTCAGCCCAAAATTCATCAACAAGAGTGTTTAATTGCTGCAGAGCATAAACTTTCAATTCAGGTTGCTTTTCATCGAGTAAAGCGATAATGCCGTCTATTGAAATGCAGATTAGACATATGGATTTGGCTATTTAGGACGCAATCTTGGCTGTTGTATGGAACTTACTGGCAGATGTAAGTGCTGTCATCTATGTTTCCTTAATTAAAAAAGTGGATAGAAGAAAGAAGTGTTTCCTGATGAAGAGGCAAATGATGGACCTACTTGTTGTATGTGCCGCGTAAAGTTACGTGTTAACGAGTGACGTATGTTCTCACTACAAGGACGACTGTGGACTATCAACACATTGGAGTCGGGTGTTGGAGGCTTATTTCACCACCACGCTCTCATTCTGAAATATAAAGGCCAAATTCAATTGGTGTCTTTGATGAGCGACAAGTTTTCATTATAATGGCATCTACAAACTATGGAAACAACTATGGCGCTCGATCCAAGACGATTGAAGTGCCTTTACAACATGAGCAAGTGCTGGAAGTCGTCTGCAATGATTTGCCCACCAACCCAACCGAACTGACAGACATCTTTCGTCAAGAGAGTGTTGGCTTGCCTTACTACCGTATGCTTGCGGTAAGTATTGATTGAACACTACGTGTATTTGCCGCGACGAATACTGATGGATGCTGTAGATTGAATATTATGAGCAAGACAAGATTGAGCAAAGCATCAGCGTAGTCCAGGCTGGTTTGACCACTGGTAAATATTATGTGTATATTAGTCTCTCTGTTTGACATAATTAACATGTCTATAGCAAGTCAATCACCACACACAACACCTCGACAAAAGCTGCCTTTATTAACACTAATTGCCACGCTTTATATGCGTCTTGCAAAGAAAGAAACCAACAACACACAGCGCCAAAAGTACCTGGAAGATGCCACACAATCAATCAACGCAGCAGACCGCATCTACAACCAGTATGAACCCACCTTTGTCGTCAAGGGAAATCTCTATATTCTGCTCAAAAAAGTTGATGATGCCTCCCGTTCCTTCAACATGGTGTTGGAGAAGAGACCCAACTGTATTCCTGCTCTTTTGGGCAGAGCCAAGATTCAATATCACCTGCAACACTACAAGAATGCGCTTACAACCTACCAAACGGCCCTCAAGTATTCTCGAGGCAAGTTTTCGGGTGTTGAGATTCGACTAGGCATTGCTCAGTGCTTTGCTCAATTGAAAATGTACACGGAAGCCAAAGCTGCCTTGAAAAGATGCATTGATGTCAGTCCAGTGCCCAACGCTACGGCCCTCATCATGCTGGCCATCATTGAATTGAACGAATCGAAATCAGTCGACAGTGGACTCGTTCAGCAAGAGACAGCCTTACGCCACGGTCTTCAGCACATGCAAAAAGCGCACATTGTGAACAAGAAGCATCCCGCCGTTCTCAACATGATGGCAAACCACTTTTTCCTGACCCGTGATTTCGAAAAAACCATGACATCTGCTTCCAGAGCCTTGAACAATGCTTCCAACGATGTGATGAAGGCCGAAGCGTCTTATCAGATTGCTAGAGCTCACCACCAAATGCAGGAATTCGACAATGCCTATAAATTCTACGCACAAGCACTTGAACTCAACCCACACCATACATTGGCGCAATTTGGCATGGGCCAAATGCAGTTGAAAAAAGGCGAAAACAACGCAGCCATCGAGATATTCGAGAAACTACACAAAGCAGAGCCTGAATGTGTGGAAATCATGAAGGTATTGGGTTCGCTGTATGGCTTGTCTGGAAAGAAGGAGAAATCGCTCGCCCTGTTTAGCAAATTACTGGAGAATGCAAATGACGATCCTCTGTTGGCGATTGAGATTGCTGAAATGTTTGAGGAGAAGGACAGTGCGAAATCATTGAAATGTAAGTCAGAGCCGCACATGAGCTGCGAAATTTCCATATGTAACAACATCAACTAGATTACGAGCAGTCTCTCGCCTTGTTGGAGCATTTGCCTACAGACGACATGGTGACTCAAGATCGAGTCAAGGAAATTAAGCCTGAACTGCTAAACAACATTGCCGTAATGCATCAAAAAGTAGGCAATTTGGGCGACGCTGAAAACTACTACAGTCTTGCTATCAAAGAAAGTGAATCCAGTGTAGGTACAGAAAAGAATCTCAAGCTGACTACGAGTTACAACCTGGCTCGACTCTATGAAGAGAGATTGGAGACCGAAAAGGCAGTGTCCATTTACAAGAAACTCGTGGAGGACTACCCTGGATACACGGATGGTAGGTTTCTATAAGAGTGCACTCGTTTGATCCACCACGACTGACTTTGTGCAAAGCTCATTTGAGATTGGGTGCGATAGAACAATCCTTGGGTAGATCAGCAGACGCTATAGAGTACTACAAAGAAGTGTTTGACACAGAAGCCAACGATGCTAAAGCATGGATCATGATTGGACAAGCACAGGCAACAGATTCCGAAAAGCTGAGCAAGCGATCATACGAGAAAGTACTCAAGGATTGCGACAAGAACGATCTCTACACGCATGTCGCTCTTGGTAATTACCACGCTGCCACAGCAAGAGAGCTCAAAGGTGACAAGTCAAAGAAGGCTCGTGCGGATGCATACAAACTGGCTGTCAATTTCTACTCACAAGCACTAAGACGTGATCCTACCAATGCTTATGCTGCCAATGGTTTAGCCATCATCATTGCTGAAAATGGACATCATGAGCAAGCCAGAGATTTATTCAATCAAGTGCGTGAAGCTGCTGTCAACAATGCCAGCGTCTGGGTCAATTTAGCTCATGTCTATGTCGAGTTGAAACTGTACAAACAAGCCATTGTCATGGTAAGTTGCCCCTTTCTAGTTTTGAAGTGTAAGCTAACAGACGGGCTTGCAGTACGAGAATGCCCTCAAAAAATTCTTCAACAACAAGGACACCAATCTGCTGCTTTGTCTTGCGAGAACACAGTTCATCCTCTCCAAAGTTGACAAGGACCCCGAGATCATGTATCAATCACTGAAAAGCACAGAAAAAGCACTCCACATTGCACCCTCTGATAAAACGACACAGTACAATTTAGCCCTCGTGCAGCAGTCGTACGCTCAGCAAATCTCTGATTTAGCCCAAGATCGACGTACTTCAGACAGCATCCGTCGCGCACTGCGATGCCTGGAATGCGGCCAGCGCACCTTCCGCATGCTGATCAATGTGACAGAACACACCTTGTACGACAAGAAGATCACTGAACAACGTGAACGTTATGGTGAGACCTTGCGTGTGCAATTAGACAGAAAACTAGTAGAACAGGTGCAGTTTGAACACGACAGAGAAACCAAGCTCAACATGGCACGAAAGAAGCGCGAAGAAGAGCGCAATAAACTCAAGCAGGCAGAGGAAGAAAAGATTAGACAGCAGCAGCTTGAAAATGAACGCATGGAGGAGAACCGTCGTCGCCTGATGGAGAAGGTTAGAGAAGACAACTTGTTAATGGCAAGTCAACAGGTCGAGGACGATGATTTCGACGAGGAAAAGAAGGCAAAGAAGCGCGGAAGAAAGAGAAAGGAAATGGAGGAGGAGGAGGAAGAAAACGCAGAAGGCGATGCTGATACTGATTATCAGAAAATGTTACATAAGAAGGACAAGAAGGTAGGATTTGCGCTATCTAAGACTGAATTACGCTATTCATACATTTCTCTTGTAGCAATATCGAAGCAAGAGAATCATTGAGGATTCTGACGAGGAGGAGGACTAACCAAGGGGTGAAAAAAAGAATAAAAATAAATACATCATTCATATATAAATAAAATGCAGCCGTCAGAACGATCTATTTCCAGAGCTGATTTGACAGTGTGTGAATTACAAACAGCTTAACTGCAAATACGGGAGAGCTGTCAATTGCTGTGTGTTTATTTTTAGCCAGAACTCTCCTGATATGACGCCTGGTTTAAACAACAATTCATTTCAATGGTCAATAGTCAATTGACAACATTTCCCTTTTTCTCTGTGTGCGTGTGTGTATGTCATGTGCAATGTAGCACAATCTATGCGCCCAGTCAATAAGTCTAATATGATACAAACAAGCAAGCAAACAAACAAGCAGGCTTTTTCTCTAGATTCTGCGCATGTCATTTGTTATGGAACATGCTGATTTCTCTGCACTTTGTCTGATACAGTGCTTTTTTGGATCCGTGCGGGGAGAAATCAGGGATCAGCCCGCACCCCTTCTCTTGGGAATGGTTCCTGGATTTCTTTCGATTGGGACCGAGCAAATTACAGGTCCACACTTGCATTTTGGCAAGCACACACAATCAAGACGAAAAATTTTCGAATGGAAAATCTGGGCCTTTTGGAAGCAACAACAATAACTAAACAAATACGTGCATCAAACACACACAAATACGCATTTCATGGACTTTCAAGATTTGTCAGACACTAAATCGCTTTCTACTTTTTCCATCAAATTAAATCCTTCATTTACATTGCATCTGAGTCAACAAAACAATACACAAAATCATGGCACCACTGTATGGGATTCAGCTAAATTGCTCGCTTTCTATTTGTTTGATACCATCAAAAAGCCAACCTTCAAGCAAAGTAAGGTGCAAAATAACAAGACGTGTTTGGAATTGGGCAGCGGATGTGGGCTCGGTGGACTCATCATGGCTTCCTTGGGATTTGAAACAGTCTTGACTGATCTGCCTGAAGTGGTAGATCGCGTACTCCAGCCAAACTGTGCTGCAGCGATCGATGATATTACAGACTGGTGGTATCATCTGCAACACACGACAGACCTCATTGATCCACCTAAAATCACTGTGCAGTCGCTGGATTGGCTTCAGCTGATGGATCAAGAAAATCAACACTCATCTCAACCGTACCATTATATCATTGCTTCAGACTGTATTTACGAGATTGAGCTGGTAGAGCCCCTGTTGAATTGTATTCGCTACTATGCTTCTCCTTCCACCCTAATTTTCATTGCCATGGAGAGACGAGACGACACAGTGGTGGATGGCTTCATCAACAAGGCCAAAGCATTTGGGTTTGAGGCCCGCATGATTCTCAAAAAGCTGCTCAACAGCAAATCAGTCGGAAATGAAGACGTGGAGATCTGGAAGCTTAAGCTTCGAAAGAACAGAATCAGCAATCATGTCATGTTTAATGACAAAGGTGTAAATAGTAAACATCATGTGTATGTATAAATGTATAAATAAATCGACGCCCTACTCGTCCTGGACTTTTTGTCAATTACTTGATTCAATTTTCCACTATAAAAAGGGAGCCCCAATCCTTTTGGCTTTCTTCTCTCTCCACTTGCGGATCAACAAAACTGCGTTTTTAAAGAAAATGAGATTCTCTACCACCAACTCTGTTTCCATGACCCATTCAAACTCTACATCCACCTTCAAAAAGGTGTTCTCGTCGCTTGTATCTAAATTGCCCCACCAGCAGCCATCCACTGCTGCTCCCAGTAAAGTCCGTGTCATTACATCGCCTCAATCACAGCAGCAATTCCTCATCCAAAAGCGTAGCAGTGCCATTACCAAGCAAGATGACATTCATCGTGATTTGCGTGATTACTACACCACCCAAAACTCAAGAAAGAGACAGTACGAAGAACCACTCATCTCTGCCCATGCAAAGGACACTGCTGAAAGGGAAATTCGTCACAAGACTGTCAAGCAATATCAACAAACAAAAGACAAGAAACAACAAAAAGCATCATATCAGCACTGGAAAGAATATTCCAACACATCTCCCAACATTGTAAATAAATCTGCACCACCCAAATATAAAACGCATGGTTATGTCAGAGACACACGATCCAATCCCAATCATCTGAGAATCACTGCTATCAGCAACGCTTGTTCATCAAGCAGCATCATCAGCAAGGAAAAGCCATGCCTCCCAAAGAGAAGAGATGAATTTCAATGGGGATCCAAATCCAAACTATCCAACATCTTGTAAATACCCACTTTTTTTTATTTTTATTATATGCCTTTTTCTCCTTTATTTGTCAAACGAATTAGATCCCCCATTGCAGTTGTAAACCTATCGTATATGTATATACATGTTAAATTATTACCTTATTATGCCCCCCCCCTTTGTTTCTTACTTTTCCACTCGGCCACTACCAATCAAATCATGCATCAAGAACTCGATACTAAAAGTCGACTTGTTCAATCTCTTTTGTTTCAGCAACTACATTACAATTAATTTGTACATTATGAGCATCATTCTTCTTTCGTCATTCTAAATAAACACAAATGTAGCAAACCTTTTCCATAATATCCTTGGTGTTTCGTCTTTTCAGAATACGTAATATTTGCAATCTGCCTTTTGACAGACTGGACATAAATGAGCCTTGATTATGTATGGAATACCAATAAACATCCATTTGAGTGTGATGCGGAATGAGCAAACCAGACGCTACAAGTTGACTGTAGGTATACACCGCTGTTAAAATCAGGAGGCTTCATTTATGCAGATGTTTCAGTACTCACGATACATTCTGCTCAGTAAAACTACAAGCTTCCTTGAGTGCTTGTTTAGTAACCGAGACTTGGTTGAACTTTTCATCATGTGTCACTGTATTCTTGAATTTATCTACATATGCTGCATGTTTTAGAGCCACGTATGCTGACTCGTGTGTGCTCGTACTTGCCATATATACTGCCGTCAATTTCTAGAGAATATTGCTGTTTAGCATGATCAATCATATTACAATAGTCAGAGGTTTTCATGAGAATATGTTCATCGTCCAAGGCACCAATAATGTGAAATCTTCTCCAGTCACCGCTTATAAACGCTTGTTGCTATGAGATTCATGCAAATCAGATTGGTGTGTATCATGTATACACTCGCTCACATATACTCACTAATTCTCTATCTGTCACTGTATGATTATTTGGCAAGATGCTATATATTTGATGCACAAAACAGATAGGAATGGATGATTTGGGATTGATTTTTATTAGATACTCTGCTGCTGATACAGCGTCTGAATTCATGACTAAATTATCATCATTGACATCTCCAAAAAGCTCATCATCTGGGTCATGATGCTTGACCATGGGAGGCTTTCTACGACTTCCATACACATCTGGCTTCTGAACTTTGCCTTGTTGTATGTTGTATAGCTTTTGTTCGGCTTCAATTCTTTTCTTTCTTTCAGACATGATAAATAAACAAAAAGAAAAAGACTGAGAAATGTAGATTGCGAATCGGGAATATCATTTATAGGCAGTTGATGAGATTTCTCACCGCAGTAAAGAGAGTATCATTTGTAAGTTTGACTCATAGTGTCACACAGATTTCAAGAGCTGTCAAAGATGCATGTAACTACTGTGCATGGCATACGATGTTGCCTAGCATTTTCAACAGAAAAGTCGGTCTATTCAATAAAATGTAGACACAGAATATCTGATCAGATGGGGTCATGGCAGAGTCATCTCCACAGCATCAATGATGATAATGTTAGTCACGAGCTGGAGGTTTGTACCCAGAAGAAAAAATGTATAAGTATCCCACTTGATTCAGCTTTGATTGATCTTATACTTCAAACAAGCATGGCTACTACACTTCCTTTTCTATCAAAATCTGTTGAAACAAACACTGCCATCAAGAGTGTTTGTGTGTTTTGTGGCTCTGGCAGTGGTGCTGACCCTCTCTATGAGCAAGAAGCATATGGTAATCTATCATGTAGCACAGACTGTTTGTTTTCAATGAAAAAAGCTAATAACTGCATTATCCTTACAGAACTCGGCAAAGTTTTGGCAGAAAACAGTATTCGTTTAGTCTATGGTGGTGGATCTGTTGGCCTCATGGGCGCCGTTGCCAAGGGAACGCTTGATAATGGTGGTAATGCTATCGGTATCGTACCTGAACCTCTCTATCGTCATGGCAGTAAGCAACTGTGTGAGACAGTGATTGTACCTGATATGCACGCTCGTAAGAAGCGTATGGAAGAGGAATGCGATGCTTTTGTGTGCTTGCCTGGTGGTTTCGGATCATTTGAAGAGGTTCTTGAAATTATTACATGGTCTCAACTCAATGTTCATTCGAAACCCATCGTATTACTCAACACCAAAGGCTTTTACAAATTGTTTGTCGATTTCATCAACTTTTCAGCACAAGGTATGTACTCCACCTACTACTTATATGTTGCATGCTAAACGAGACATTATAGAAAAATTCATTCATGCTGCAAATGTCAACATTTTCTCAGTATGCTCTGAAGCAAAGGACATCATGGAGGCATTAAAGTCTTATAGAGCCCCAGAAACTCGTTACAATCTTGATTGGTCAAAGAGCGAAAGAAAGGCATTGGCTTGAGATCTTGCAACATGGAGCAATTTGAATAAAACAAATCTTGTATTTGATAATCGTATGGTTGCTCTTAAAATTAGGGCTGGAAAGGGTTTTACAACAAATAAGGTAGCATAGTTGAAAAAATACAGTTATCTTGTACAATGTGATAAAGAGGGCTCGCTCACGCAATGTACGCGACAAGGATGATGCATAGGTAGTAGACTTTAAAGAGGGTATTACAGTGAATCATCGTGCAGCGGACCCTCGCATATCGTATAGTGTTAAAGTGTGTTTATGGGATGATGAATTCTCAACATTTTGACAGGCTCAATTCAACATCATTATATTTTGAAACAACAACAGCAACTAGTAGACATTGCATATTTTCACCATTCTATCGTACAAACGCACCATAATCTACGACCATTTTCAGTGTATAAAAGCTTAAACAAAACAAAAATGCGCATCGAATGACACCACTTTTGGTATTTACAGGTGATACGCTTGAGTTTCAGCTGTTCTGAGGCTTTTCGAAGAAAGTTTGGACTAAGTCTTTATACCTTTACCTGTCGCAGTAATCATTGTGTAAACTTAGAATCAGCTATTGCCTGATATCTTGTTGTGCCAAAATACAATAATGCTAAAATTGAATCAGCTGTCAGCAAATTACACTTTTATTGTAAATATATTTTTTGGGCGCATTCATATACTTTTCAGTATGCCAGTGTTTACAGCACATTGGTGAGCTGTAAAACAAGTATATCTACTATGCACTTTACAAGTGATTTGTAAATCATGATCAACATGATTTACCTAAAGAACCCAAGAATGATAGTTTATGATCTACAGTGTTGTGAGAGGTTGCCGGAACTGTTATGTCAAAATACAATATAAGAATTGAATCTGCCAAAGAATTACACTTTTATTGGAAATGCATCCAGAGGATGCATTT
>DF836687.1:1295-17831 GCA_000950595.1 Mucor ambiguus
TTTCATTCGTACTATTAACCAATATGAGCCATCATTCAGAAGACGAGGAGGATGACTACATGTCGACAAAATTCTTGGAAACCGCACAAGAATTCGAATCAAAACGACAAGAATCCTACAGCGAGAAACGCAAACGACAACTACGCGAACAACAAGCGAAAGCCTACATCAAACCTCGTGCACAATTAGAAGCTGAAGAACGAGAAAAGGGCCTGCAAAAGTCAATTGAACAAAGCAATAAGGGCATGAAGATGTTGATGAAGATGGGGTTTAAGCAAGGACAAGGACTCGGTAACAATAAGGGTGGTTCCCCTTCTGGCATTGCAGAACCTATCCAAGTGGATTTGAAACTGGGACGTTCTGGTATTGGCATGGATTCAGAAATGCGTAAACGAGAAAGAGAGCAAGAAGAAGAAGAGCTTCGAAAAAGAGTTCATATCGATCCAGAGGAATTCAGAAATCAAATGGCATCAAAAGCAAAAGACGCTCAACTATTAAGATATATTAATGCTGCTGCGTCCATTTGCGAAAAATTGGATGAAGAGAATCAAGTGGAATCAAATATACTTTGGACGTTAAAGCCACCACCACCGCCACCAACAGTAGCATCTACAGAGCCGGAGGATATCGAGAAATTACAAGAACAAGAATTAGAAAAGGAGGGCGAGGGAAATGACGAGGCAAAAGAGGCATTAGCGCTAATATACCCTCAAGAAGAAGTGGATGCACTAAAATCATTACCGCTGGATGATCAGCTCATAAAACTCGTGAACTATCTGCGAGAGACATACTTTTATTGCTTTTGGTGTCGTGCCAAATACACAGATCAATCAGATTTGGATGAAAACTGTCCTGGCTCATGCGAAGATGATCATTAACTACTGCCCATAGATCCAGAAACATTTAACCGTATCACTTCTTGTTGCATGAAGTCAGTTCAGAAACATGACGCATATTCCATAGCTGACTAAATAAACGCATATTTAAAAGCTCATATTGCTACTCATATCCCATGTCCCAATCTTTTTCTCTCTTTTCCATATACTATACGAAAATTATGTCTTCCTCTCCCTCAACAAAATATCACCGTGCAAAGGCATTCGTCTTTGATCTCGACGGCACACTCATTGATACTATTCCACTGGTCGAGAAATTCTGGCATCAATTTGCATTTGAACATGGTTTGGACGGCAACAAAATCCTGGCTACCTCTCACGGTGTGCGTACCATTGAAACCATGGAAAGATGGACGCCAGATAAAGCGACACCTGAACATGCTGACGATTTCGAAAGAAAACTAGCGGAAGAGTCGGAAGGCGTAAGTGTGTTACCGGGTATTTCTACATTGTTGCAAAAGATCCCTCACGGAAAATGGGGTATTTGCACAGGTGGTAATGAATACATGGCAAGAAAGAGGCTGGAGCAATGCGAAATTCAAGCACCCGACGCAATGGTTTGTGGCGATATGGTGAGCCAAGGAAAGCCTCATCCTGAATGTTACACTCGTGTGATCCAAGAGTTGGGATATAACCCTCAAGATGTCATTGTGTTTGAAGATGCACCAGCAGGCGTGAAGGCAGCGGTCAGTGCAGGTGCTCAAGTGATTGCTTGCACAACAACACATACAGTCGATCAGTTGAAAGAAGCAGGTGCACATACTATTGTCAAATTGTTGACAGATGTTGATTTTACTAATTTACCTGATGGTTCCTTTGAAGTGCAAGTCGAGAGCACGCTGTAAAAAAGAAAAAGAAGCCGTTTTATTTAGAAATAAAATATGGGATCCTCTTCTACTTTTTGGAATTCGAATATGCCACTATATCAAGGATTGAGAATAGATCCATACCTTAGACTCTATCAAAACTTACCCAACTCGTTCGTCTGTATTTGCAATAAACAAAGATTGATCTTCCGGAGTAAAAGCTATACACTAAATTGAGCATCTTGGATATAACATGAATCTCGTTGAATACTTACAGACACCTGCAATATCACCAAACATGTCAACCACCTGGCTTGAACTGTATGTTTGTGTCTCATAAATATGTACGAAATCGATGGGTTCTATGTATGGAATAAGATCAATCGGAAGACATTTGAAATTTAAAATATGAATGGTATACCTGCAGCTGCTAGATATTGGCCGTCATTCGAATAATGCAGTGATCGGATGGCGCCTACATGTGAGCCCAACACATGCAGAGCGGTTGAAGTATTACGAACATCATAGACTCTAAATTTAAATAAGGGGCCATTAGTGCATACATTTCTTTTGCATTGCGGTCTAGTACCTACCTCGTGGTTCGATCCTGGTTTCCAGTGGCAAATGTTCTACCATCAGGATGCCAGCAGCAGGCAAATGAAAAGTCAAAATGCTCATTGATTTTTGCAATAGCTATTTTAGGGTGTTAAATTACCTGTTCTGCCAAGATTTTAAAGTTTACTCACGTTCTCCGTTATTTGCGTCCATCAAATGAGTTTCCGTTGAATCGCCTACAAGACATAGCATATTTTGATCAGGAGAGATAGAAGAGCACTGGCACAAAATGTATTAGTACATCGAGCTAGACAGCACACCTAATTGAGGTCTTACATTCACGGCAAACGGTAGTGTCAATGTTTTCTGAATTTGTGCGGTTGTCAAATTGATGCATTTAATAGAAGCATCGTTGTTTGATACAATGCCAAGCAGCACACCCTTTTTGTCCCGTATGATATCTGTATAATTGGTGATACCTGATGTCGTGTTCGCATTTGATAGATACTGTATTGTACTATCCGAATCCAGTGATTTCCATGTACATTCACCTTGAAACCCACCTGCAAACAACACTTGTTGTGCGCACGTCATGCTGGTGATTTTAAACGAAATGCTACCTGGTATATTTGCAGTCGACAGATCCATCACTTGAGCACTTTTTTGTCGTTGAGGAGACCATTGTCGCACTGTGTCACCACCTATACATATCCAAAAATGTGAGGTCCTGGTGTCGTCTACAAAAGTCAAAAACTTACAAATATAATAGACATTGTTCTTGTTTGTTGCCCACACGAGATTTCGTAACTGAAAGTGGCCAATGCTGCATGGCTCGTTAATCTTGGACGACTTGAATGTATAGTACTCTTCGTTCTTTGCTACTGGCTTTGTTTGTTGCGATTGTATTTGCTCTTCAAGCGTATCATCTTCATCGTCACTTTTACAGCTCAAATAGGTCTCATATTCCTTAATTCGTTGATTCCTATATTCATCTCTTGTCATACTCTCTTTGAACCAGTTAATGCCTTGCTGCGAGTAAGGTGTGTTAATGCAACTGTTGGATTCAACATCCGATAAAAGCAAAACATACCATATCAATGCCCCTGATGCACATATCTTCAGTGATGATGTTGTCCTGCTAAAGTGGATTAGTGTGAGAATATCTTGCAATGAGCTGCTGACTCTACTTCAAACACTGGCTTATTTTGCGCTTCCTCGCTGTATTTGGTTAAATGTGGCAAGCTGATAAAAGTTGGGGTATCATCAGCCATCATCGTGGAAGATGCAGAAGCTGAAGAAGGGTCTAATAATAGCTTAATTTAGGGCTCTTGGCTGGATTATAGCGATGGTATGTATAGATACCTTGGTCCTGATACAGGTAATTTTGCTGGTAAAAGAAGAAATCGTCCATTGATTCATGCCGTAAAGATAACATGTTTGCAAGATAAAGAAATGTAGAAGGGGAAGAAGAGGGAAGAGGAAAAAAGAAATGAGCAAAAATCTCCTTTTATAACTGATCTCGGCCTCAACGAGCACAGTAATGAGTGTTTTCCCCTAAAAAGCTTTAATAAACTTGATTTGGTTGGTATGGCTAGTGACGTCAAAGTAGTCTGTTTTATACAATCAAATGGTTTATATAGTATAGGATGGATCAAATCCAGAGAATAATGAATATAATGCATCAAACAAAAACGAATAAACGCTATTATTTAGTTGCTTTGTGCTATCCGATTTCAGGTTAATTATCAGTCATACACACTCACCATGATCCATCCTCACACTCACCTAATACCAATGCTTTCTCAGCAAAGAATCGTACATCCACATCAGTGTCTTTACTTAATTTATCAAGCACTTGAATGACCTTGGATGATACTTCCGCATTGGAGTGTTGCTTCAAGATGGGCACCAGGACTTCCAGTGACTTGGCAACGTTGAATCTGACATTTGGAATGGGATCATCTACTAATCCAAGGACTGTAGGAAGCACCTTTTCCTTGATGACCTCAGGTGTAAGAGAGGTAGCCATTGTTGACAATGTGAATAATGTGGTCATTCTATACAGATAGTTCTCGTTGTGTGCCATGTCAATGACTTGAGGTAAAACAGTGTCCTTGGCCCAGTCATTTCCAAATATCTCGACAAGTTTCTTGAGGTTGGTTGTTGCTGCGTCTCTGATGGAAAAGACAGCATCTCCCAGCCATGATAAGCACAATCCAAGTAACTTTTCATCGAAAAATCCAACGCCTAATTGTGATGCCAAGAGGGGAATGTATTCTATAATGGCTAACCTGACTCTCCACTGCTTGTCTTCGGCCAATTCAACAATTGCTGGTAAAAGAGATTGAGAGAGACGTTCTACGCCAATGACTAACACAGTACAGTGAGTGACAACTCAAAAATGTCCCGCAGAGATCACTACCTTGGTTTACGTTTTCCAGCTTGGATATAATGTTTAACCTAACATCAGGGAAATCGTCTTTGAGTAGTTGGAGGAATAAAGGTAAGAGGTATTCAATCGTCCTATACACATATACAGCATTAATTGAATGGGGTCTTATCGAGCTGCCAATATACAACTTACAAATCCTTGCCCAAGATGGGTGCAAATCCACTAATGTTGGTGGCTACAGCAGCACGAACATGCTGGTTGGTATCAATGACAAGATCCTTCATACAGGGGAGAATTTTATCAATGACAACTTGCTGGTCAATCAGTTTGGAATACGCAGGTGCCTGTCCAATGGACAATATCTTGACCTCTCCTTCGCTGTCCTTGATGAGACTGACAAACAATGTCACCATCTCTTCGCGAGTGATCGAGTCTCCTAACGCTTCACAGAGCTCGTTGAAATGTGTTGCTACCATGTATCTCACTCTCCAGGATCTGTCTTGGCCCAAAGATCGCAATGTGCTCAACAAGTATTGTCTGCATTCATCAGGACTGAACATTTTTGCAATTTGAACCAAGTCTTCCACAGTTAATAATCGCACAGTGTCTTGGTCGTCGTTGGTGAGTCGAAGGAACAGTGGCAAGATGTGGCTAATCAGCTGTTGTTCAGTCAATTCTTTGGAGAAATCCTAAATACACATTCCAACAGTAAATCATCATGTACGGCTATTGTTGACTGTGCACAAACTTACAGCAAGTGCTTTGGCAGCAGCTCTCTTGACCATGGGCGTGTCATCTTGAATAAGTTGAGCAAAAGCAGTTCTCAAATCATTTTGTTGTTCGGGTGTACACTTTGAGTATCCAACAGCATATAAACCACAAGCTGAAATACGGCCTGTAAACCAATCAGCAGTAGTTAAGCGCTTCAATAACGGCAAGAAATAGTGTGTGATTTGGGAGGGATTCAGCAGCTTGACAATCGTGTTCATAGACTCGACAGCTTTATCTCTCACAAGAACTTCTTCTACAGTAGCCAAGTTCTCTAGAGGGTTCAACAAATAATGGGCGTATTCAGGGCCACCCACATACTCTGAGAAATTGGCAAGTTCCTCTGCAACAGCCAACAGTACTTCGTCTTCATCGTCAATACCATCTACATAGACACACGTCAGTCACTGGATCCACGCTCTACCATCTTATACTGACCGTTGAGAAAAGGTATCAACTCATCTCGGGTTCTTTGTGGGCCTAAAGCCATAGCAATCGTGCCCAAATTACGAATGGCATTTAAGCGTAATTGGACATCTTCGTTTTTGAGTTCGTCTACTAAGACAGCGATAGGATAGAGCTCTTGTTCTTCACTCGCTCTTGAGATGGGTTCAGCACCGAGATTGTTAATCATAGTGTTGTCCATGTTGGATGCTGCCTCCTCTGTAGATGACGTAGCAGTGTCTGTTGGAGCAGTAGTGATCTCCATGGCAGAGGGCTCGTTGTTTACATGACTATTAGTGTCTGTTGTTTCTTGATGTGCTGCTGCAGGAGCAGATGTTGTAGTTGGATCTACTTCCATGGTGGTTCTTTTGTTGTGGGATAAGAGAAAGAAACTTTAATAGCCTTACCAACAACCTCGCGCGCTTTCGAGGTGGAAAAAAAAAAAAGAATATGAGGTTACTCGAACAAATTTAAGGAGAGAGACTAAATCTAGCCAATCAATACTAGATGGATATCATCTCCTAGAAGCTCTCTAGCTGTTGGATCATTGCAAAGCTGGAGATACTGACTGATTGTTCTGAGTTGTATACAAGCCTTGTGCCATGTTGCAACATGTAGCAGTTCCATAAATCACATATGTTCTCCCAAAAGTTTCAAATCCTTATTATTTCATCCTTGCTAGTAGCCATCCTCGCAGGTGTCTCAAACGCATTGGACGCTAGACACCCCATTTTCTTTACGACAATGATCATAAACCAGAATTTGGTTCGTCACTCATGTCTCCCTGTCAAATCCACCGATAAGCTTGATTGCAGTTTTTACTTTGACGCCAAAAAGCACTCCCTTTTGGGTGATCCATCCAACTGCCTTGTATTCGGCTATTATAAAAATCATCCGCCCTCTCGAAGTGGTGGTGATTGTATGCTGAGGCTTCCCACAGACGCTTGTATACGAAATGATCTAGCTTGGCCATCAACATGCTTTGAGACTTATTATTTAGGTATATGCAAACTATTGGCAATGGGAATACATAAGATGTTGATACTAAATACTTTGATGTACAGGCACATTCAGGTTGAGTAGTTCTACTATGCCGACGGAGGCTCTAGTAGACAATGTTAAGATTGGCTTTTTTCAGGTTCCTTCTGCTGATCAAGCAAACTTGAGGGTGTTTATCGCAGAAACTGACGGATTTGTTTATGAGTCCACTTGGGATGACTGACAGATAACCCATATCTATATAATTTTCTATTGATCTATGATCAACTCTTCAAATTGATAATATTAAATATTTTACATCTTCATCTCGAAACACCAAGATACTTTTGTAATAGTGCATTTGTATAAAAGCTTGTTATGACGACAAATCATAAAGATACAGACGTCTGTCAAAGAAAGCGTTTGTATAATTTGGGTTATTGGGAGCCAAATTGCATTCTGGTCTTGCACTCATTACCAGGTAAACGGATCATTAGGTTTGATCCAGTTGAAAATGAATCTTCAGTTGTGATCAATCCAGAAAACTTTTCAACGCTGTGGGTTATAATGTTCATTGAATTAAGGTGCATCATGGATCCTTCACTGTATGTGTCACACTTGTATTCGAATTTAAACGATCCATTCAGAATTTCTTAAAACAAAGTACCCATGGCAACATTGGCATGATTGTTTGTGGACATGGTATATAAATCCACATTTTTTATACTAGCTTTCCAAATAGTGATTTGATAAACCTGTGTACAAAAGAACAATGCCACTAGGTAGTAGACCTTCGATATTTAACATTGCCATCACACTACTTTTATTATTTTCAACATGTGCCTCAGCAAATTTAGCCAACATCAGTCATTACAGCGGCAATTCATCTCGTCAACTTGTTACTAGACAAGACGGTGGCTACGCAAATATTACAGCTTATCTCGATAACATCAGAGGCATGGATTTCAGTACATCTTGCGCTAAATTAGGTAGCAACACGACCCAATGTGATTTCTACTTTAATCCCAACAAACTCGCCTACTGGGAACAACCAACAGTGTGTGTCATTTATGGCTATATCAGACCAGTGCGAGACTCAGAGGTTTGTATAATGCAGGTGCCTGAAAACCCTTGCTTGATAGAAAATATGGATTGGCTCCAGCAATGCTCCAGAGAGATTTACCTTGCAGGTACACCTAAATATCTAGACATGATGATAACGGCCATCTAATAGAAATGCAAATGCAGGTACATTTCTACTGAACCACACTCGGGCCTTTCAAAGCAACACCAAGATGAAGTCTACCGAGATACCAACCAAGAATCTGATCGACCCTCGGCAAATTGTATTTGAATCTTATGGCCATCTGTTCACAGGCGTGTTCAAGTCAGCTCCCACATCCATCGGCAACATCACAATGCTGCATTAATTCGTTTTGAGTTTGAAAATCTGAGCCATGATAGCAATGAACCTCATCAATAGAGCCTCTAATATTAAGTAATACATGTAAAATCGTTTATTAGCTAGTTGTATGTGTATTTGATTATATGCGGTCAAGTTATTCTTGGGATATTCATTGTAGACAGTGTGGTGTAAATCGGAAATCATTGGTTGAATCATTTAATCTCTCTTGTTGTTCTTTGTAAAATACGACGAATGGTTTAGGTACGCTACACTCATATCAAAAACCCATTCTCCAAAGCCAAGGTACTGATCAACATAGCCCCGAATTGTGCTACTTTCAATTTTCGATGTTGCTGGTCTATTGAAGCAAAAAAAAGCATTAGCTCTAATTTTATTGAATATACTGTAGTACACTACTGAAGCCCTGTTGATCGTTTGATGCCAGCAAGCACTGTTGTGATGAGAACAGCGTCAAATGCATAATGAAGTAGTTTACTCATAGTGTTAAAAAAATGAAGAAAGTTGAAAAGAGAAAGAAAAAGCTTATGTATCACGTTTTTTGTGCAATACGCAGTACCTGGTTAATTGTGCTCAGATTCAAATGTTGCAACCAAAATCAGCATATCACAAACCATTCTGTCGTTTGAAGTAGGTTAAAACAGAAGCAAGAGTACGAAACATGCAGACTGCATTCCGATACTTGGTAAATTTTGATCTTGCACCATAAATTACACAGTTTTATGAATTTTTAAGCTAATTATGATTCATGCTGCTGTGCATGTTACCGGATACATTGCGGCTTTGATGTATCGTATTGTTGGTACGCTCGAAATCACTGAGAATATGCATATCTGTTGAGCTACTTGTTATTGCATTTTGGGATACTTGCGTATATTGGATCGCTTAATCTAGAATCGCCCCAGCTGATAATGATGTGGATCGAGAATATCCATGTAGCATCAGCAGTGTTACTCTTTAAATCTACTAGATAACGGTAGTAATCAATAATGCATACATAGATTAAGTGTCTCCAGTAATTTAGGCTCAAGCTGAATAGGTTCAATTTGATGTAGGCATAACGAAATCATCCCAAATGATCCACTTCTCTAAGCCAACATGAGATATACTTGATATATAGAGTGTACCCCACGTCACGGGAGAAAATGAACTGCCACTTCCCCGCTTCCAATTCACCCTTGCCTACAAAAGACAGGTTGCTTTCACAATCAACATGAGCCAGAATACACATATAGCAGCACCTCCTACACCACAAGTAGACACAGCATTGGCTTCCACCTCGGTGCCGACAATCACACATCCTTTGTCAGTACCAAGTGAAGACTATACATTTTCCAATGTACCTCAAGGAGACATGGCCAATTACGATCAAACCGAACACTACGAGGAACCAGCTCTTCTTCGTGCTGGTTTAGCCACCAAACCTCGTCTTGTGCTCATGACATCGATAGGGTCCTTCTGGGGGTTCAGCATTGGCGCTTACCTTGGTGGTCGTCAGTCCGGGTTACAATATCTCGCAGAGAACGCACACAAATTACCAACAACGGTGCAAGGCTGGTACTTTTATCACAAGACAAAAAACTATAGAATGATGTTGGGCGGTGTGAAACGAGGTGTGCGATTTGCAGGAAAGACGGGTGGATTATGTCTGCTGTATGGCTCATTAGAGGCAGCATTAGATGACATGCGAGGCGAGGCCGATGTGATGAATTCAGTGGCTGCTGGTGTGACGACAGGCACTGTGTTTTCAGCTCTAAGTAAGTGATCGCTGAATGTGTGTTTGGTATCTATGTTGAGGCTAACTTTATCGGACAGCGAGATTGACGAGAGGATCATTCAGATATTCGGTTGTGTTTGGTGCCATTTTTGGTCTAGCAGCTGGAGGCCTCTCTGATTTACATAGATTTGCATCAGGGAATCCGCCCTCTTATGGGCTGTATTTGTCGTCTTTGATGAGAGGCAAGAAGGAAGCAGACAAAGTAGAATAAACAATGAATCTACGGTGTAACGGCATTAGCCTGTGGATGATTTAATGATGATATCTTCGGTTATACAGATCTTTTTGGGCATCATCATGCTTTGTTGACTACTCGAAATGATCATTTTTTTGGGTGTCTCAAATCTAAATCAAAATGCCGTTTAAAAATAAAATGTTGGCAACTGCACTGTCTTGATGTAAATAAGCAGCGAAACAAATCTTCCTCGGTTCTTCTTCTTCTTCTTCTTCTTCATTATCGTACACTATGGCTGAAATAGTCCATCAAAAGCCCATCATCGCCAACACGGATGAGTTCCAACATCTGTTCCCTCCTACAGCCGAGGACTCTGTGGGTGCAACGCCAGCTGTAAACACAACAGTAGATGAAACAACTCGCTCGTCCAACGCGCCCGCTTCACAAGCCGGCCCTATCCCTACCAAATCCATGTCCACGGGCTCTTTGGGCTCAAACAGCACATCCGTCTTGTCGTGCAATGCCGGCATTGACTATGTCATCGTCTTTCGCTTCCCTACACAGTTACCCAAAAACGACAAGACACTCACAACCCGAGCTCAGCTGGAAGCTAAGGTGGCTGCTTCATTAACCAGTGTCACTCAGCGTCTGACCAAGGTCAATTTGCGTTTCCAAGTGCGTCCTGGTAAAGAAGACGGTACTTTGCTCATTTTGGTTAGCAGCCCTGTAGGTCCCATCAAGAAAGAGTACAGACAAGAAAGGTAAAAGGCATGCATGAATGAGATAGAAACTCCCTCTCAATTCCACTTTTTGTAATCAACAGAGTGCGCGATTTCTTGCTGGGCGTTCGAGTAGATGAGATTGGGGATGAATCCAACAACACAAACAATGTGGACCAAGCGTTCGAGGACCTGACAGAAGCAGAGCGATTACGTCTAGTCTATGAGATCTTGACTCAACCAGAGACAGAGGGAGGCGCGGGAATCTCCAACGAGATCGATGACTATGTTGAAAGCATTATGCCGCTGCACGACGACAAGTTTAACAATGTAAGTTTTTATGCGCATCAAATAGAAGCAGTATCTGACAACATTCTAGAAATGGCTTAAATCCTGGTCTACAAAATCACTGATTGACGAGCACGATTTATTGACGATTCGAGATCACTTTGGCGAGAAGATTGCCTACTACTTTGCATTCCTGCAAAATTACTTTTTATGGCTCAGTGTGCCTGCTGCTGTAGGTGTTCTTGTCTACCTGACACACTCCAACACGCTGGCTGTATGGTTCTCGCTGTTCATGTTGCTGTGGGCCATCTTGTTTACCGAAATGTGGAAGAGAAAGGAGGCCGAATTGGCAATCAAATGGGGCGTGCGAAACTATTCAAAGCATGAAAAGAGAAGAGCCGAGTTCAAGGGAGAGAAGATGGTCAAGGATCATGTCACAGGCGAGGATGTTCCCTTTGTGTCTGCTTGGAAGCTGCTGGGAAGACGTGTGGCCGCTCTGCCTGGTGTTGCCATTGGCGCTTTCTTGCTTAGTATCATTGTTGGCTTTGTGTTCATCCTTCAGCTGTTCTTGCACGAGTACTATAATGGTCCATTCGCAAAATTCTTGGTAAGTGTTGCTGGTTTTGTAGTAGCCATGTTATTGATAGCATGATTTTGTGTGTAGCACTATGCTCCTACTGTAGGATATGTCCTCTTTATCCCCAACATGACCAAGATTTACAGCAAGTGGGTCAAGACACTGACTGACTGGGAGATGCAAAAGACAGATGCTCAATGGGAATACAGCTACACTCAAAAGATTTTTATCGCCAATTTTTTGGTAGGCTACCTCTCCTTGTTCATTACTGCTTGGATCTACATTCCTTTTGGTGATCATGTGCTGCCTTACCTCACCAATCTCAACATCAGCCATGACCACAAAACTGTGGACTTTCAGAGACTGCGTGCTCAACTTGTCTACTTTATTGTCACTGGCCAATTGGTCGGCTTCTTGACTGAAATGGTTGTTCCTTATGCGTTGAACAAGTTTGTCCCCAAGGCCAAAAAGATGGTCCACAAAAAAAAGAGTACTGCAGCCTCCACAACATCCTTGAGTGAAAAGGGACCCATTGCAGCCATTCAGGATGAGGAGGAGGAGCAATTCATGAACAAGGTATACAAGGAAGTAGCTATGGATGAATACGCCATCTACACTGACTATGTAGAGATGGTTATCCAGGTAATTGGTTGATAGACACTGTTAAGACTGCATCTCACACTACTTATTCATAGTTTGGCTATGTCAGCATGTTTTCCACCGTGTGGCCATTGACTGCACTGTGCGCTATGATCAATAACTGGGTGGAACTTCGCGGTGATGCTGCTAAAATCTGTAAATACACAAGGTAACCTTTCAGTCTGATAAAATTCTGTGTAGTCTGCTCACCCTTTCTCATTTACAGACGCCCTATTCCTCACAGAGCTGAAAGTATCGGCCCTTGGCTGGGTAATATGGAGACTTTGGTTTGGTTGTCTTCCATCACCATGGCCTCATTCGCTTATCTCTTCCATCCTACAACTCACATTCATTCATCCTATACACCCGTCTTTACCTTACTCGCCATATTGGTATCGGAGCACTTGTTCATTGCCCTCAGATTTGGTGTACGTAAAGCGCTCAACTTGATCCCTAGCATGGCTGAATGGTTGGTTCGCAAAGAGGAGTATAATCTTAAAAAGGTATGGCTTGATCGTATGGTGGGCAATCATCAAAAGTTTGTTGCCCGTCGTGGCCTTGAACACGAAGAAGACAACTCGGATCTTGCTGACGGTCTCAGTTACAAGCTCTGGAACCATCATTTAGATCGTCAAGCGGAGACAAGTGAAGCTATCCAACTTGTACAAAATGCATTCAAGACTAAATAATTCACTCATCTCTTTGCCCAATTAATGTAATAAATAATTCGTTTTATTCAATAGTCCTTTTTCTTTTCATCATAGCTGAGATGGCCAGGACCGATAGACACTAAGAGTAATAATCCACCCGTAATACTGAGACACTGGAAAAAGTTGTATTTCGTAACATCCCTCATGTAGTTTGAGTGTTGCACTGTCCACCAGTTGTTGACAATGACATTCATGATGCATAAAAAGGTAACCAGAAACGATGCCGACCATTTAGCCCTGAATCCTACCACCACCATTATACAGGCCGCGAATCCTGCCAACGAAACGAATACACGTAGAAAACTCCATTCACCTTGAACAACAAACCCTACGAACAAGAGTACCAAAAGGACGCGGCCAGCAAGCTGAAAGTACTCGTGGCGCTCTGTTTCTGACAAGGTAGGAAGGGACGCAAACAGATGTGATGATCCCGTCTGTCTCTTATTGCGCAAAATGGATTCTGAAAGACACAGTAACAAACCGCCCAAGATGGAAAGATTGCGCAAAAAGAAGCCCTATCCATACACACATGTAAGCCTTACATGTCCAAATCACCCTCCAGATAATACCGCAATGTATACTTACAAAGTTGAATACGAGGCCATAACCAATTGCTTGGGAGACGATAACACCAGCCAAGACGCAGACTGACGTACCGACATGCTTCTTTGCTATCAGGGTGGAAGAGAATATCGACATGGCTAACACATTCAAGAGGAGAAACATATGAGATATGCCTCTAGGAAATCCTCTGTCTCCCTCTAGATAGCTTCTTTGGTCTGACCACTGCACCAGGATACGAAGCGAATCTTCATAAAACGTAGCCACCACGAGAAATCGACTTATCGCAGGCAAGTAGGGCTTCACTGGCTGTCCTAGTGTATCCAACGTTTTCTCTAGACGAGCGCTAGCTTCTCTGACGGTATCTTGGAAACTCATGTATAAAAGGTAACAGTATATGAAAGAAATACGGTAAAAAAGTTAAAAGAGTATTCCCTTTTTATGGTCTAAGTATGTGTCATGTTTGTATAAGGAGCTACAGCAGACATGACACCAGAAAAGCATTCATTTAAGGGGTGATCATCGCCACCACCTGCTTCTATTTTGCGATAGATCCTGCCCCTTAATCGATTTTAGGTTAAATTTTAGGTTTACTTTCATGTTTATCGTCATTGGTTGTTCTTCATACCACTAGCTTTAAGAGAATGTATCTCGTCTAGATTTTAAGAATAGCTGCTGCATCAGGGCTGCACAGAGCACAAGGATATGAATCTGTTGGGCCAAAGGTTTCCCAAATGATAGCTTCGTCATTCAAAGGTCTCAGGCATATTTGATCTGACAACGACACTGTAATCATATCCTATTTAATCTTGCAGGGAACGTTGTTGATAATACCTCTCTGCCGTGCATACAAAGATTGACGATTAAAAGATACTGATATGGCAGTTCAAAATGCGTATAGGTTACTGCTGGCTCCAAGATACTTGATTATCAATAGCCAGATGAATTAGATGGAATAGTTGCTTGTCTCTCTATTTTACCATAGTACTGTAACGATATTACTTTGGCCAGTGGAATTAAAGTAGATATCCTTCCGCATAGTCTTTTGGTATCTTAATGCAATTGACTTTTTGATCGTCGACATCTCCCATCACAATATTTGTAAAATCATATGAAGTTATTTTGCGGTCACCCTGCTTAAAAGCTATTTTGCGGCCACATTTACATCAGGTACAGCACATCAATATATCAAATACAGCATCCAATAAGCACTTGAGATGATCATTTAAACATGCAAGAGAGTGCGTGTTATACCAGCATCGATTAGGCCTAATTTGACTTGATAAATGTCAACTTGCGAATGAAGAGTTTCTTACACATGTAATTGTTCTTTTCGATAGACGTCGTTGAAGGCAGGCACTATGGCAGAGAAGGACACAGTAAAAGATCCCACTCTAACTGCGACATAAACGCAACTGCAACTGTCAGAATACCAGTAGTCTGTTATTTCTGTGGAATACAAGGACATTCCCGAAGAAATCACCGAGATTGCACTGCAACTTCTAAGCATCTGCTATCAGCGAGAACAATGGTAACACTGCCGTTGTATGTAGTTCATGTAGTATGAAAGGCCATTTCAGAAGGGCTTACCGTGATTCCCCTATGAATCCCGGTATTGCTGGCACATTTATAGAGCTACCCGTTATCACAATAGCTGCACCTAATTCAGTAACATATCCTCATTGTGGAAGAGAAGGACATTCACGAAGAAGTCATAGCAATTGCGCCATGGACTTTACTGCTCAGAATAGAGTATCATATTTGAACATTGCCCCGGATCCTGCATTGCCCGAGGCACAATGAGACAACGTTGGATTAATGGATGTCATATGCTCTTCATGCGGGGTCCATAAGGGAATTTCAGAAAGGAAGGGCAACACCAGTATGGCTACACCTGTACTTCAAGCATACTGTGCAGCGGTTCAAGCAATTCTTAGATAATTAGCACCACTGCCAGAACAAATTGTCAACCTGCTCAAAAATAACGATGCTGAGAGTAAAGAGTTCAAAGAAAATATCAGAAGTTACAACTTTGCCTTAAGCTTCGCTTCAATGAATGCTGATTTGAATAGACGGTATGCAGATAGCCAGCATGGAGCTTATGCATTCCGAATTCATGGTGGAGTATACCATTTAATGAGCTCTACTTCGATACCAGAAAAGGACAATGCCCTACAGCAACCATGCTTTCCTCAGATCTATATTTTTGATTGGTAAAATGAGCTGCAAAATAGAATTAATGTTGTGGGCAATAAAAATGTTAGTCGTGAGAAAATGCAAATTCTTCAAAGCATGATGCACGAAGTCAATTCATTTGTTGACTGTCTCAAGTCTATGGAGGAGCTACTCAGCGAGCGTGAAGGTGGGCTGGAATACATAAGGATGGTATTTAGGGATGAAAACGCACCTGATCCAAGAAGGTATAACGCTCCCACTGCGGATGGAGTTGGCGAGTTGATTGTTAGCGGTGATGATGACGAGAGTGAATTGGAGCCAAGGAATAGAGATATCGTGGTTCGAATCAAAGGCGTTGAAGGTAATAATGGTCTCTCTCGAATCAGCGAGCAGAATCAGCGAGCTGAACCAGCATTATGATGCCCTCCATTATGTGCTGCAAAATTTGGATACATTTGAGACCTAAATTCTCACGCTAAAAGCCGTTTTAGACCTTCAAAATAGCACCAAGCGATTACTTTCGTCCAGCGGTAACTTGATGACACTTTCGCTCAACTTTTTGAGGACCAGAAAAACATCGTGAAAAATCCATCAAAAAGCATGAGGGGTACCTCATACTTTTCATCCAAAATCAAACGATCGCGTTTTTGAAG
>DF836686.1:5692-20458 GCA_000950595.1 Mucor ambiguus
GCACTCACAGTGCTTTTGGTAATCAATGTTGCTTGAACCTCATGTAAAGAAGGGCATTACGGAATAAAAAGCTCTATATTATTAGTTGCTCTTGTGTACTTTTTTTTTGACGTCTGCTGCAAATTTTTATGTTAAATGAATAAAATATTTCAATTTTCTCGTCCCAATGCAAGTGCTCTTGCAAATTGTTACATCCAAATCTGTATCTACAAGACAGAGCAACATACTTGTTACATGCAACAAAGAGCAATGTCTTAACCATGTATGGAATTTAAGTTTGCTTGACACATGATTTTAAGTCAAAAATAACCTTAATTTTTAAGCAAACATGATGATGTAGTCGAGAAGAGAACGATCAAAGCGGAAGTCCAGTGTGCCTAAACAATAAGAAACAATGCTCAATGCATTTTAAATAGCACTGTATATATACATACAATATACAACAAAGATCTATATTAATAATTACTTTTTTGGGTACAAATAAATAGAAATCAATTTCTTTTCGTTACTGTTTACTCTTTCGTCCATGTTTACTATTGCATTCGAGTAGGCAATTGTGTTGTAAATGGGGAGGTGTGTGAGAGGGGAGGACAATAGAGGTGGGGAATGGGTGTGTGAATCAGGTGTGATGGAGAGAGATAATGAATTTTGATATGAGCAAGAGAGCAAGCAAGAGAGAAAAGGTACATCATAAAAAAATAGCACTTTGATTAAAAGGAGAGTATTTGTGGTAAGGTCATATAAATTATTGGCATAAACCGCATGATAACTTGCTCCAAAATCCAGACTTTTTCGGACGATATTGTTGCTGTTGTTGCTGTTGTTGTTGCTGATTCAGCTGTTGTGAGGGTTCTTGTTGAATTGGGCGTTGAGATTGATCTTTGGTACGAGTGGCATTTTGATCGACAATCTTTTTATTGGTGGTGTGCTGACGAGTGCTACGTTTGGACAGTGTTTGCCATCCCTTTCCACTGTTGAGCAACATCCAATCGTACACATCGTCGTCTTGTTCACCCACTTTTTCAATGGCTTTACTGAACAATCCACGCAAAAAGTCATAATCAGGGGTTTCTTCGAAACCCAATTTACGTACATACTGGAGGTATATACCAAATTCCTCTGTGAATGGTTCAAATTAGATGGTTTGCGTCGTATTTTCAAAAACTTTTTGAAATTTTACCTGGGTATCCATCACAGAGATCTTTGATGGCAGTGGTCTGTTTCTTTTCGCCAATCTTTTCATACTTCTGCTTGTTGGTAGCAGCCTTGAGACCTTGCCAAGGCAAAGAGCCTCTCAAAAAGTACATGAAAACATGGCCCAGGGATTCGAGATCATCACGACGAGATTGTTCTATAATAAAAGGAATTAAATTATCCGACTTGGCCGAGTACACGAATAGGAATATTACATACCTCTTCCCAGATGAGTATTGATACTCATATAACGAGCGGTGCCAGATAAACTCTTTCTTTCACGATAAGGGATATGTTGTTTGGTTTTGGGATCTCTGTATAACTTGGCCATGCCAAAATCCACAATAAATATTTGATTCTCTGACTCTGTGCCAGGCTTTCCAATCAAGAAATTGTCTGGTTTGATGTCTCTGTAGATGAGATTCTTTTCGTGAATTGTTTGAACTCTTGTCAACTAGACGATACAAATAAATAAGCAATCAACTCTTATCTTTTTATATTAGTTTCTTTACCATCTGTTTAGCAAGCATGGCTGTCGTTTTGACACTGAAACGTCTGCCACAAGTGTCAAACATATCCTCGAGACTAGGACCTAGTAAGTCAATGACCAAGATGTTGTGAAGTCCTTCTTGACCAAAGTAGTAGGCCGTGGGTATACCAGCTAGAATGCATTTAGATGCGCAATCTCTTTATCTGTCATATTTTAAGCACTTACTAATTCCAGCTAATGTCTTGTATGCTCTGTATTCGTCTCGAAGCTATATGCTGTTTGTTAATGGCAATTTCCTCTGTTAATTGCTGCTTTATCTCACCTGAGGAGCATCTGATTTTCTAGGTTCAAACTTGATAGCGACGGACTGGTTGTTGAGTAAATTGATGCCTTGTCATGAAATGTTGGTACAAGCCGTATGTCTCGTCTATTGTTTTCTCTGTCTCTCTCTCTTTCTCTCTCACCTTCATAAATGATTCCAAAACTTCCTTCGCCAATTTTCTTGCCAACCTTGTAATGTACACCAACTACATTATGTGAATTGCCTGGACTAGCAGCTGCAGCAGATGAAGTAGGCATTTTTACGGTTTATTGATTGATTAGAGAATTATTAGTTTGTATCAAATGAATTCAATACGAAAAAATGTGGGTTTTGCTGTAAATGATGGTGTATGATATTAATATTGTATAATTGATGTAAAATATTAGTGTAAAACGGAATATATATGTATGTATATATAAGAGAAGAGAATGGAAAGAGAGAAGAAAAAAAGAAAAGAGGAAAAAAGGAGGAGAAAGGGAAAAATAAAATTGCACAACAAGGTAAACTTTCCTAAAGTAGAAGAGCCTCGGGGTTTATAGTAGCAGCTCACCATCATAACCATTAGGATTCCGTTGAGTCCATCTCCACATGTCTTGACACATATCATCCATTGAATAGGCAGGCACCCACCCAAGTTCTTTGTTGGCTAGTGAAGCATCTGCCGTACATGTACCAACGTCGCCAGGTCGTCTCTCTTCAATCTAAGCATTTGTTAGATACAATATAGAAATTGTAAACATGTTTCAAATTACCTTGTAAGGGATCTTTTTATGTGTAGCTCTTTCCATAGCGTGGATAATTTCCAAGACAGAATATCCAGCACCTGTCCCTAAATTATATGCTTTACATCCAGGCTTTTCCTCCAGCTTCTTCAATGCTGCAACATGCCCTGTAGCTAGATCACAGACATGAATGTAGTCTCTGACGCCTGTACCATCCACTGTATCATAATCATTGCCATACACATGAACAAAGGGCAAATGTCCTTGTAGCACTTTGACTACGTATGGCAATAAATTATTTGGTACACCATGAGGGTGTTCTCCAATCATACCAGATACATGAGCACCCACTGGATTGAAATATCTATGATGCCCATCTTCTCATTTAGAGATAATGTACCTTAAAAAAATGATTCTCACTTTACCTTAAAAGTACGACGTTCCATTCAGGATCAGATGCATAAAGATCTCGTAATATTTCTTCTGCAAATAATTTGGTTTTCCCGTATGGATTTGTAACTGGTCCTAATCTGGCTGTCTCGTTCACTGGCATCATTTCTGGCTCTCCATATACTGTGGCACTGGATGAAAACACTAGGTTCTTTATGTTGTGTCGCTTCATTGCTCGTAATAAATTCAAGGTGCCAGTCAGGTTGTTATGATAGTATTCTAAAGGGATCCGAGTCGATTCACCTACAGCCTAATTTTGCATCGCATTAGATGATTATCCACTAAATGCAGATGAAGCCCACACACTCACCTTGATTGCAGCAAAATGAAGCACTGCCCAAAACTGATATTGCTGAAATACATCCTCTAGATCTGATTCATGTGTAACATCTCCCTTCATGAAGACGATGGGTCTACCAGCCAGCTGTTCCACACGATATAATGCCTCTATTTATATTGGAAATTTGTGTGTGTAAATAAACAAATAACAGAAATCGATGTACATGCTAAGCTATATACCTTTGTTTGAGTTCACCATATTGTCCATAACCACAATATCATATCCATTATTCAACAATTCCAAGCAAGTATGGCTGCCAATGTATCCTGCACCGCCAGTTACCAAAATTCGCTTATGAGGAGGCTGTACCTTTTTTTTCAGTGACGAACAGTCTGATGAAAGTCTTCTGCAAGGTGTGAGAGGTCCATTCAGACGATTCCAAGCATCGATCGTATGTCTTCTGCGGTGCAACGTCTGTCTTTTTGAGGGTTTAAATCGGCTCGTGCGCTGCGAGTTGGGTTCAAGCACTTTGAGCTGATCAACGACAACGTCTGGTGTTCCTGCTTTACAAATTCTGGGCATTTGAGTTGAGTGGGATGAAAAGGAGTGTAGAGATGTGATTGCAGGATGGGAGTATCTCAAGCGAGAGAAAAAAATGAATAGAAGGAAAAAGAGAAACACAGAATACTAGAGAAGATATGGATTAGATATTCAGAACCAAAAATGATTGAAAGCAAAAAAGATTTTTTGAATAGCAGCAAACAGCATCAATTAAACGCAATGAAATTCAAGGAACGATGTCACACTTGGCCTTTGTAAACACTTGGTTTATTTAGTTGGTCTTGTTTCACGAATACAAAATGTCGAGCGTTGCATATGTAGCATAAACAGATTTGGGCTGGTAAGCCATTATTCGATCGAAAACGAACCTTGGGTCGAAGAGATCAGCCATAGATCTTTATGGCCAAAGAAGGAAAAAAACGCCTATGCATTTTTGATCCTTTGATGCATTCCATGTGTGTACTTGTCAAGCAATGTATAATTCATAAGCATTGTGCTTCTTGTACACAATAAGTTTACAAAGATGCCATAGATTTCAATGCTTTCTACTTGAAGAGTATATACCCATAGAATGTGCACAAGCATTGCCCGAAATGAATGTGTTTCTCATTACATGGGAACATGAATTTTACTTTTGATGGATTGATCCACATCTTGGGCGAGCTCAAACAGCTAATTCAATCTGAAACTAATCTCTTAAAAAGAAAACCCTCACAAAGATGCTGCTTTGCATGCATTTAATGGCTTACCCAAGAAAGCGGCCCTGAACAAAGAGCAAGACAAGGCCATTTCTGCAAACCTATCGAGATTAACCCACATTATCAACATTAGAATGAATAAAAATTAAACAATGTGGCATCATTTTTAGAATTGCTGATATAAACATATAAGCGAGACTTTAAATATTCGTTGAAACCTAAATACATTGGGCACATCTAACATGAATCAGTAGTGAACTAGTGATTGTGCCTGCCGCATCCACGAGTGCTGCTTTTGATTCTGATTTTGAAATGTCATGAAAAGCTTAAATCAGACAGAAACCCGTAATAATAGCAATATGTTTGTTTAGCTCTCTACACCATTTCTTGATATTTCTTCTTGGCCTGCTCTGAATTCTCTCCTGGAAGTTACACGGATGCCTGAAATGTGAAGTTCCCAATGCCTAAATCACATTTGTCGGGAGAAGAATTTCATGGAGGACACAGGCTCAGCTTTTTATGGATTTTGCAGCCCTTCTCACCTATTTTCATCGCTTAGAAAGGTACACTGGAAGCATCTAAACTGTCTTGGTAGTTTTCCATTTAATTTTTCAGCGTAAACAAGATTTCGGAAGTGACTCAGAAGCGGAAAAAACAGTAAAATCCGTTCCTAAAAGGAAAATGAATTGCTCGAGAACTACGATTCTGGATGAGCAATTCATTGAAATGAGATTTCTACTATGATGAGGCATTTGCTTTAATAAGCACTGTGCGTTCTACTTGATATTTGATGTTTCTAGCATCTCTGGGCCTGATCTATGCAAGGGTTGACCGAGGTCTCCAACACTTGCACCAGCACTTGACTACTTTCCTTAGAAGACACACAAAGGTTATGGTAGCCAAAGTCTATGTTTTGCTCTGTTTATTTATGGCAGATCACTTTCAGTATTGTTACACACAATGTTTGCTCCTCAATCAACAATCCCAGGCAACTTTACATTGTGCAACGGTACACTAATCTTTTTAGGCTAAAGTTTCGTCATGTAACCCAGGGATTTCTACAGAGTGACACGGGTGTATTACAAGCTAATTTGCTTTGTGAATCACCTTCAATTTAGTAGGTGGATTAGTATCATTGGTGAGCTTAATTGCTGATAAGCAATAAGAATCTTACAAACAAGCAAGTGGACCACTCGGATCTAGTAGACGAAATCAAGCGTGTGATAATACAAGTTACATGTTGAGCATTAGCTTGCTGAAATCAATGCAAGATTCACAATGTGGCAGACTTATTGTGGGTACATCTTTCCTATCCTTATAGAAAATTTGCACATGTTACCTCAGCCATAACCTTCTCAATTGATGATTGTCAAGTGTATTACTCACACACAGATGCAGTCTACCGTCAATTTATGAATCACAGCGATTATCAAATTTAGCTATTTTTATACCATGAACTAGAACTTTTGCTTAGCATCATGACAAAAGAGAACCTCTGTTTGTATGCATTTCAGTCATGGTATATACTGTACATATTGCCATGACACATTCTGAAATCAAACACGGTTTTACATCAAGAATTAATATTATTATTTATTTTAATTTTGTGTGTCTATCAAATGATGGTGTATACTATTGCGAATTGATATTAGAATCTCTGTTGTTGCTGAGGAGGAGGGCCTCTCAACATGGGAGAAGGAGCAACGGCATTCATGGGTGGTGGGGGTGGAGGAGCAGCCTTTTGAGGTGGAGGTGGTGCTTGGAATGACTGCTGCTGTTGATGAGGTGGTGCTTGGAATTGTTGATGAGCACTATAGTAACCAGCGGTCGTGTTGGAAGAAGGAGGTGGAGGTGGACCGCCTAGACCTCTCATGGGAGGAGGAGGCGTAGCATTCATAGGTGGTGGTGGAGTCGCATACTGTTGCTGCTGTTGTTGAGGAGGTCCAGCAGCATAAGTTGCAGCAGGAGGAGCATTAGCAAAAGGGGTTGTTACTCTCTTTGCAGGTCCACCGGCGACTGGAGATGCCTTCTTGATCATCTTGGGGCTAGGAAGCATGGGAGGATCGTTCCAAGCACCGGCTGCCTTTGGTGGAGGTGGAGGTGGCGTACTTGAGTTGGAATGAGGCACTGGAACTACAGGAGATGCAAATTGAGGTTGGCCGTATTGTTGAGAAGGAGCATAGGCTTGAGCTTGTTGACCATAAGCATTGGCTGTAGCTGCAGGGGGAGCATAGTTATTATAGCCTACATTAGTAGTAGCAGCGGCAGGTTGCTGATTGTAATTTGGTTGACCATAAGGACTATACTGCGTAGAAACAGGTGCAGCAGCAGTAGCAGCAGCAGGCGCATAGTAGTGCGTGGGTTGCTGTAGTGCGGCAGCAGGTGATGCAGATTTCATGGGCTGATAGGCGTTGAAAGGCTGCTGTTGCTTCTCGTAAGGGTTTTGACGAGCTGCAGGCTGTTGCTGGTATTGTGCTTCTTGCTCGCTGGATAACAGTTTCTTCTCAAAGGGGAATGATGGCTTGACATATTGCCTTGTTTGGCTGGCATTGGCATGGTACACTCTGTCGCGGACAACAGAGCCTCTGCTGATGCTGGACTGATCAGCAGAAAACGTGGCTGGAGTGAGGCTAATGTACTTGAGTGCAACGTCAAGCTTGCCTTGAGTAGCCATGAATTCAGCGTACTCACAATACTTGTTGTAGAGATCAGCAAGGGGAAATGAACCACTGTGTTCTTGTTCAGTGAGGGCGCTATCTTGGTAGTCAATGGCCTTGCGGAAGATGGTGACCTTTTCGATCAGTGCTTGAAGGCGAGCACCATAGGTCACAGAGTCCTTGTCCTTGCTTTCTTGGCTCTCAAATGCGTCAATCCAAATCTTGGAGACCTTTTCCAGATTACCAGCTGCGAGATAAAAGAGATTGGCGTTCTCTCGAAGCGCGACATCCTCTTGCTCCAATAGACGATCACCCAACACTTGGCAGAGTGGACCAAAGTCCTTGGACTGAGCAAATGTACACAGCACAACCAGAATCGATGACCATTCACGCACATCAGCATCTCTGACAATCGAGTTCAAATCTTCTTCCATGATGCCTTCCAAGAGACGAAGGTAGGCGAACTTTTTGGATTGATGTTCAAAGTAAGTCTTTTGAGTGCGAGCCAGTAAATCACTTCCACCGCAAATAGCCAACAGCAATGCATCAGAATATTTCTCAGAAGCGAGACACACATTGACAGCAGACTCGAAATCACCAAGTACAATGGAGCGAGTAATCAATCGATCCGTGTCATTGTTGGAGTCGGGATAAAGAGTGAAAGGTCTGCTGACGACAGCTTCAATAAGAGGAGCAGCAGCGACTTGATCCATTGGGTTGACTGTGGCAGCTACAGGGCTGGCTTGTTCAGATGCGACCTGACCAAAGAATGAATCATCAGGGCTGTCTGTCTCGGATTGTCCAAAAAGTGTAGATGCAGTGTCATTTGGCATGGAAGCATCTTCAGCAGCTCCAGAGCCCTCAGTGGGGGTTGTCTCGGGTTCGGCCTCTGTATCAGTCTTCTTGTCCTTTTCCTCCTCGACTACCTTCTTACTGGGTTCCTCCTTGACAACATTATCTCCAGTGTCAGCAGCTTGCTTCTTTTGAAGCAACTCATTTGCTGCAGCAGCCAGTTGTTCCTTTTCAAATCCAAGATACTTCATCAATTGTTCACGAGCGTCTTCAGAGAACAAGGTCTTTAAAACTTCCCAGTCCACCTGGTCATTACCAGCTTTGATGCGTTCTTCAATCAAAGCTTCAACTGTACTTGAGGATTCTGTAGCAGACTCTAATTGCTCAGAACGCTTGACAATCTCGGGATCAGTTTCAATAGTGGACATCTTGACAGCACGAGATATGGGATTGGCGACTACAGCAGATTGACCAGGAACCGTGCTGGCAGCAGCAGCAGCAGCAGCATGTCCTGATTTGTTGTTGAATGTCACTAGCTTGCCACTGAATCCAAATGAAGCACCCACAGGACGACGGAGCCACTTGGGGGGGTTCTTGAGTTCAAAGGGTTTGACAGTAGGTGCAGCGGATAAGAGTGCAGCTTCAAATGGATCGTCAGAAACAGGTGCAGCAGAAGAGATTGGGTCGGTTTGGGTGCCTTGAATAGACAACACGTCGATCTATAATCTAGTGTTAATTCCTGCTATGCAGATCATTTTGAACTATTTACCGAGCCATCAAAAGAGGCCGTGGCCAGCAAATCAGGGTTACGAGGACACCAGTCAGCAGCAAATGTCCATTTGCTATGACTGGATAGCTCGCCGTTTAATTCGCCCGTATTGGGGTTCCAGCACAGTGTCTTGCAATCCTTTCCACTCGAGATCAGTAGATCAGAATCTTGTCTACACCATGAAACGTCGAGCACGCCCTTGGAATGACCTGCCAATGTCTTTTCAGGCGAATGAGCATGACGAAGATCCCACAGGGAAATGATGGGATGTTGATCATCGTCTGAAGCGGTAACAATTTGAGTGGCCTAAATAACAATGCTGTTTAGTGGCAATCCCGCAACACTCTTATAAGCACACTACTAACCACATCAGGATGCCATGCAATTGCAGATACAGATCCCCTACCACCAGTCAAGGTATTTTGTCCAGCATAAGCAAGTGTCATTACTTCCTTCTTGTTACGAAGATCCCAAACAACCGTGTAACCGTTGGTGGATGAAGTGGATAAAATGTGTTGTACTTGACAATTCCATGCGACACTGCTGATATCATCCATTTTGGCAGAGCGGGCACCTGGTGTGTAAGGCGTGGTGGGGTTATTCAAATCCCAAATATACACCTTGAGTAAACAATTGAGTCATGCGTTCTTTTGTGTGTGTGCACATATGATGCTTCTTCTCACCTCACTGTTGCTACCAGCTGAAGCCAATAAATTGGTTTGAAACAAATTGAAATCAAGAGCCTTCAAAGTGCCAGTATGCGTGGAGTTTTTGAGGATGGTGATATCTTCAGAGCTACCATAACAGGCATTAGGAAAGCAACCTTCCTCGCCGAGACAAGTGTATACATACCTTTTGTTATCAAGGATAGCTGATGCATCATAAAGCTCAAGCTCTCCGTTCTCCATGCCACCCGCAATGATACCATGTGGTTTTTCGGTAGTAGCATGCCCCCAAGCCAACGTATTGAATCTGTTGCACTTGTTGTTATGTGGCTGTTTTGTTTCTGAGGTGTGCAGACTTACCTTGAACCAGTGCTCACTTTGTAGGAGGTTTGATCAAGAGCATTTGACTCGGGATGAAGGTCCAATTTAAAGATCTCTAGTTCAGACGCGTTGGAGAAGGATTCATCTAAAGCGCCAGCCAAAGTACCGGTGGCAACCATAGGTGCTTGGTGTCCTGGACTCCAAGCAAATGTCGCAGTGCGACGAACAGTGTTCAGTTTTCTTGTCATGTAGAAAAGAGTTGTACAAGAAAAAAAGCGAATAAACAAGAAAGAAATTGGGAATTCTCAATTTAAACTTTCGCAAATGTGTGTTGAACAGTGAGAGGGTTATCACAACGGACTTGAAAAATAGGTTGGATTTGCGAGGTCAATGGCACTCATCACTCAACAAAAAGAGTGTCTGAGAGCAGTGTGTGTCGCGCTGCAGTGCGCTCTAGAATGCGATGAGCAAGCAGGCCCATCAACTCTGGGTCGAGATGATTGGAGCGCATGAACATTCAGGAGTACTGCTGATTAAATAGAATATGGCCAAAGGGTTGCCGTACAGTCAACCTTCAATGAGAGTATATAATGAGGTACTTTCTCTTGAGCAAGCTTACACTTTGCACCCAATGTATGCTAGTGCGCCTTGCTTCCCTTGGCTTCATTCCGGGGCAACTTGATATGGGTTGCAAATGAATCATTTCCCAAGTATAAAATGTTGCTACAAAGCCGTCTATCTTTCAGCATGTAGTTTCTAATGCACAACTTTTGTATCAAGACATGATTCATTACTACATTATCAACAACCAGCTTGTATGATTGTATATTTTCTGATCTGCACTGCACACATTTCATTCATTTTCGGAGTGCCTTCAATACGTCACCTAGTGGTAGTAAGCGTGGTGTGAGCAGTCTTCTGCCATCTTGGAAGTTTTTGCATTTTCCCTGTTTTCATCAGCACATTTATTATATAAGCTTTTTGTCTTGCAAGGCCAAAAAGTGATCGCTCTCCTTTTGTTTGTCAAGAAAAACTAATTCATTTGTGCTCATTTGCAATATGGCTGGTAAGAGCGCAGACGGTAACTAGACGTAACTTGGGATTGATGAATAAAATGGGTTAGGAAACAACTCCAAAAAGACCACTGAAAGAAGAGACTCCTCTGTATATAAACAACAACAACAACAACAACGAAAGAACTCTGCAGGTAGGTTGAGGCTCTCTCCAGGAGAGAATGCTGATTGACTGAGATCATGGCCTAGGTGGAGCTGGAGCAAAGAAAGACACAGTAGTGCATCATCAGAACAACACCGGCACCAACAAAATCCTCAATCCAAAAGCGCAACAGGCAGCAGGCGCAGCTATTCTTTCCGCTGTTACTTCACCACAACCGTCTGGACTCGCTCAAGCACAGCAGCAGTCAGTCGGCGCCAATGGATTCAATAGAGGGGAGCTTGTCGAGTTTTTAAATATGCGTAACGTATACACATTGGATGGAAGCGGTCGACATGGCATATTGAACGTTTTGGACATAGGCTTTTCTGATGTATTGACGGCTTATCAAAATACCAATTTAGACCCCAAGATGAGACCTGAGAAATACGAAAGTGCTAAACCTACAACAACATCTGCTTGGGGTAAGAGCAGCACTGGCGTTCCATCAGCTTGGGGCCAGCAGCAATCACAAGCAAAAGGTAAGAAAGTTGTCAAAGGAGGAAACAATGGGCTTATTTTTATTTGACATTGTGTTAGATTCAAATGGTGTAATGGCAAATGGCTCTGATTTCTTGAGTGAATTGAATAAAAAGTTCTAATCCCATTCAAAATCTTTTGACACTCTGGATTTCTCAACAATGTATTTGCCTTCTTTGTATTTTTGCGGTTCTTCTAGCGCTCTAAGGTACTTCCACCCAATCTTGACATGGCATTGATTGCAAACAATGTCTGCCACTGTATGAATTCCAGTCAACAGCATGCGTTCTTCCTTTGTGCCAATGCTGACATTGGAGACATGATTTACCAGGTAGGCAGGACCATTCTACGGTGGGTATTTAGAGTGCATGTCGATCGCATACGAGTGCTATTACTTACTCGGCCCTGAAAATTTCTGGATATGATTGACTTTTGATCTATTAAATGACAATGGCATGAATTACATGAGAATATCTGGTTGGATGTCAAATAATGTCTGTGTTTTCGCTTGTTGCTGTCCATGGTTCTATAGATAAGAAAGGATAGAAAGAAGAAGAGGAGAAAAGAGGAACAAGGAAGCGATAAAATCACAAGGACATCATTCATCCCATTGCTGTAGGTCACGTAATTTCAAGATGAAATGAATACACACATTGAATTCATTGAGACGGCACAGATTACAATGACATGACTCTATCAGCTGCTGCTTTTTTGTTTTGCATTATTGTTTTATTGACACTCAGTGTGCGTGAAGTTTGAAATACTCATGTTTACCATGCAATCCATCTCTTGATCTGGAATTTGATCGCAGTTGCGCCTACTCACTCGCTGATGATAAGCAATCGGCTGGCTTAAATGTGTAGCCACTACTGTCTCTTGTGCATTGCGTTGCGCCATGTAAGCAGCGTTCAATTGCGTGCTCTATTAAGCAGTATCCGTTGAAATACCATGTCAATCGAGTCTAAACAGCAAGCCTAGATATCTTATAATAAACGTTTAGAGTGGTTGGCTGTTGCCATGTTGCGAGCAGCATTTGGTGTTTGACAGAGTCAAGTGGATAGATCTGATAGCAAGTCCGAATGCATTTATAGACTAATTCATTGCACAGCCATGGAGAATTTTTTTTTCTTTCCTTCTTTCTCTCGCCAATAACTCTTTCAGCCATGCTGCCTACGGTTAGTTTATTAAGATATAGATATCCACAATCAGCCTTCTGCTTGGTCCGCTCTTTATCGACACGGGCTGCACATATGAGAGCAACAGCACGTCTCCCAGCACTGACAACACCATGCTCCATTGCACGCAGCAGTAGATCTTTGCTCATGGTGTCTAAACGTCCGCAAGCACATGACAAGACCTCAGTGCTCTCAGCAATTCAACAACAACGTCAATTCTCGTTCTGGAATATACCACTCTCACTCATGACAGCGTCACCCATCAAGCGTCGATTCGCGTTAGCTGCATTGGGCGGTGCTGGTTTGGCATTTGCTATCGTTTTAGGGCCATTCTTGTTAGTAGGCATTGGCGGCATTGCAGCAGTGATAGGATTCCGCCTATGGAGAATGAAGAGAGATATCCAGCGTCAATTGCAGAATGCAGGACAGCCATTGCAAGATTGGCCCGACTTTTTGAACGCTTTCATGCAGCAGCAGCAAGGCATGGGAGGAGGTGTATTTGGCAAAGACCAACGCCAGGTGGAAACAGAGGCTATGCGTCGTTTGGAGTCATGGGCAAAGTCGAGTAGAGGAAGAAATCAACTGATAGAATGCGGCATTCACCCTGAGAGAATCACACAAAACGTATCCATGCGCGGATCATCGTACGCCTCCACCAGCTCAAATATCACTGGCACAACCACCGAGATTAAAATCGAGTTGGATCTGCGAAATTCACCTGGCACGATCCTGATTGCATCGGCTCAGCTCGATAAAGAGGGCAACAATCTTACTATAAACGATATGAAACTGGTTACTGCTACAGGGAATGTGCTATCAGTGCCATTGTCTATCAATCAGCAAGGTGGTCCAAATGGCGGAAGAGTGATTGAAGGGGAGTTCTATGACGTTTGAAATTCACAGAAGACACAGAGTCTGGACCCCCTATAGTTTCGTAACTGTCAATTTTATTTTTAGTTTTTCATTTCGGGCTTCCTTGTGCCACATAGCTTAAATATAATGAAAGCTTGCTTGTATTTAAAAGAATATATGTATATGTTTGCGTGGATTTGTAGTTGCAGAGGGTTAGAAAGCGCGTGTACAATGTATAGAGATAATAGAAGTTTAAAAAAAGGGAAAAAACAAATACAGAGAAAAAGGGGAGAAGGAGGAGGAAGGGTAGTAGTAGTAGTAGTAATAGTAGTTTAGGAGAACGCGTGAAAAAACATGGAAAGGTTTAGTATACAGTGGTCAGGAGAGAATAAGAAGGGAAGACACCTTTTTTTTTCTAATTTACTTGCCAAATTAGCTTCAAGTACGCATAGCAGATAGAGATGTTATTTAATTAAGACGAATGACCATGATGCTCAAATTATCAGTGCTAAAGTTGGCAAGGGCATGGTCTAACAATTTTTGACTAGCAACTTGGGGATCTTTAATATCCTTGATGAGGTCAACTGCATCTTGATCTTCGCAAACATCCCACAACTAATTTGAAAACGAGTTAATGACGCTGGATCAGCTCTGCAGGCTGTTCATCTTACCCCATCGCAAGCCAAAATTAAGAAATCATCGTTAGGTCCTAGTTCAGTCTCGGTTGTAAAAGGGTTTCCAACAACAAATTCCTTCATGACACTGTCTCCCAATGATCGTGTTACAGCTAGAACGCCATTCACGCGGTTGTTCATCATAAATCCGCCAAGGTCCATAATACGTTTTGCTTCTTGGGAATCTGAGCCCTTGTGATCGTATGAAAGTCGAACTGCTTTATTTTGACGACTACAGTAAACAATAGAAATGTGTCAATTGGTGTCGAAAAATGGAAACTACACAACATCAATGCATACCACAAAACTGCGCGTGCATCACCCACATTACCGGTGTATAGGATTCGCTGTAAAAAAGAGATATGAGTTATATGCCTCTCTCCCCATGTGATAACAGCCCCCCCCCCCCTTCCTCCCTTCCCATCTCATGTAGCCATACCTTGTCTTCAATC
>DF836681.1:3482-21127 GCA_000950595.1 Mucor ambiguus
ATAGTAGAAATATTCCACAAAGTGGGTGGTTACTGTAATCCGTCAAAAATTCAGCAAGGAGGATCCGAAGTCAATCAACTCCGTAGCCTGTGCTCCCCTTTAAAAAGCCACTTTTATACAATAGCCTTCTTTTATCTTTTATAAATCAAACACCACGACAATGTACAAACGGAAGCAAACCGCAGCCGAGTCATCCAAAGCCAAGCAGCCTAAACTAACAGCGATTAACAGCTCTGGAGAGCTCTGGAAGCAAGTCTTTTTTGACGCAAACACAGCATTTAGAGAAAACAAGTTTAAAGAATCAGTGTCACTGTTCAACAGAGCACTTGGTATGAATCCAAATCACATTACCATCATGGATTGTCGCGCTGCCGCTTACGAGAAGCTCAACGAACTTGATCATGCTCTGAAAGATGCATTGAGTATTATCAAACTAGCACCCAAAGAAGCAAGGGGCTATCTTAGAGCGGGAAAAGTGCTGTCGCTTCAGCAAAAGCATAAGCAAGCCGTCAGCGTCTACAAACGGGCATCAACCCGTGTTGATCCACAAGACAAGCGCTATTCACAAATTAAGTCCATGCTGATCATTGCAGAGAAGAAGGCTTCACCACCACCGTCATTCGATTTCATGAAGATCCTACCATACGACGTTATTTCACTTATATTTTCTATGCTCTCATTTGATCGACGAATTCAATGCACGGGCGTGTCTCAGACGTGGAGAGGATTTGCACTTGGTTGGTCAGGCATGTGGCGAGATTTGGATTTTGGAGACAGAAAGGTGTCGTATGCTACTATCAAAAAGTACCTCGGTTACGCCAAGGGACGGCACGTTCGACGCATTGCGATGATAGACGCAGATCAGAGCAGAATGAAGAAGATACTGCAATTGCTTATAGACGCAAATTGTCAGTATATTGAGGTTCTAGGTAACTGTAGATACGTGGTGCCAAAGTTTCAATAGACTGACTCAATCGAGTAGACTTTGTGCGATGCGAGATACCTACAGTATCACTATCACGCATGCTGAGACTCGTCGGTAAACATGTCAATAGCATGAGATTGGATGAGTGCGATATACAAGTAGCTACGGTATTCAAAGAGGTGTTGCCGCGATGTGCACTGCTGGCTCATTTGTCTATGCTGGACATAGAGACAGGCAATATGGAAGACTTGCGACAAAATACAACGCCTTTCCTTGTATCACATTTAAGGCTTTCGATCAGTGGAGAGGCTAATTTGAACTGGATACTGGCTCAATGCAGAGGAGTGAACGTATTGGAGGTCAAGACAGCGGATGTTCCCATCAGAGACGCATTCATCACACTCATGACGATGCCCTGTCTGAAAGAGATGTACTATACGGTTGGATCCAACTACAGAGTGAATACAAGATGGCCTTTGACAGATAAAACGACAGCAAAACCAGGACTTGAAATATACCATATATGCGGGGATATGTCGTTTACGGGCGATTTATTAGACGGCATTATTAGAAAAGAATTCAAGAGCCTTAAGCATCTCTCAATGCTTGACTGCGGATCGATGGACACCACATTGGCACGGCTCGTTATGGACCCAGGTTTGCCCTGTTTGGAAGTGCTAAATATTGACAAGATGATTGTTTTCGAGGAATGGAACCTGCACACTATCATATCGTTGTGTCCAACTATACAAGAACTGAGCATGTCATGGAACTCGGGAGTCACCGATAATGTGCTGAGTGATATCCAGACGGTTACCAAGAAATTACGAAAATTAGACCTGTCTCATTGCACCAGCATCACAGGCGTTGGATTGCAGCAAGTAGTGCAGGCACATCGAGAAACCCTTGAAAAGATAAAACTGAACAACTGCCAGAGAATCAGTTCAGATGCCATCAGATGGGTCTACGACGTGTTGGGCAGACGAGTTGTGGAATGCAAATACGACAATTAAAACCTTAATTCCCCAGTAATAAAGAGATTAGATACAATCAACCACTGACAGGAAACCATGACAGCAGCGCACAGAAAACGGGGATTTGAATTTTTTTCCCACCTTCATTCCCTGTTTAGCCAATCGTAAGTTGGCATCCTATTTCTTTTTGACATTTTGACAGGGTCCATTCCATTTCTTCTCATGCCACTTTTTGATGCAGAATAGTCTTCCCTTGTACACACATTAAATCAAGGTACACAACATGCCACATAAATGGGCCAATTTGAGAGAGTGAACAGACTTCAAATGTTTCTATTTGACATGCTTTTGTATCCCGTTCCGATGGAATTCGACTGGACAGGATCGACTGAGTATAGCTTCATAATTGCACAATTATACCTCAATTTTTTCATGTTCTAAATTTCCTTTTTCCTTTCTTTCTGTAAATTACATGCTTGCCTAGATACAACTATGCCTATTGCTGTGCCATTTTTAACTGGTAGTAGACAACTGTCCATTGAATTAGCAGAACCCGTTGTTTTGCTGAGGGGCCCTCCGTCTGATCCTACAACTCATGTGCTTAGAGGTGAAGTGGAACTCATGTTGTCTAGACCAATGAGTGCCAGTCAAGTCCTGGTCAAATTGGTTGGAAAATCAAACATGCTGTGGCCTGAAGGCTTAGGAAGTAGAGGATCAAAAGTCTACCACGAAAAAACCATCTTGGATCAGAACATTATACTGGACAACAGACCTGAAGATGATCAAATGTTGCCCGCTGGCTTGAACCGCTGGCCGTTCGAATTCTTGATACCCAATCGTATGGTCGAAACCATCGAAGATGAAATGGCCCAAGTCTACTATTTTGTCTCTGCAACTGTTCAGAGACCTGGTTTAGGCATTCCCAACCTCAGATGCCGTCGCAATATCCTCTTGCTCCGTACGCTCTCCTGGTCTGATGATGTGATAGCGTCTCATGCACTCCCAACTACGTCCATCGTCGCTGAAAGAAAGACTGATGCTTGCGATGCCACCATCTACATTGAAAAGTCGATCGTATCGTCTGGAACGCAGTTCCCCATTTCCATCGTGCTCACAACGCAAATGAAGAATGTCAGCCTCGAAGCCATCAACGTTACATTGACTGAAAAGCGGCTCTATCAAGTGCCTGAATATAACGCACGGAGAGCTGAACTGCACGATTTCAAACTGCAACTCGCCTCTGTTACTGATATGACGGACTCTGAGCAGCTGATTCAAGCCATGATTCCTTCCTCTGATATACCTCTTCAGCAAATTCGCAGAGTTCTCAGCGCTAAAAATGCTCACATCCCTCTAGGAAGCAATCCATTTCAATACAAGTTTATGTTTACACTGCCAAACTGCCTGACGCTCAACCATACTACCTATTTCAAGGAGATGAACTTTTTGCATCATCTGAAGATTGACATCGAGCTGTCTGTGCCTTCTACTGCAGTCAACCCTAGTTCGGAGCCATCCTCAAGCGGTGCACCGCCCGAGATGGTCAACACAATTGAAAGAACCCACATTCATTTGGAGACTCCCATCACTATTCTGGATTGCCGCTTGAAGGAAGATTTTACCACACTACCCACTTATCAAGAGTCCATGTCTGATACTGCTGTCAATGAAGAAGATGCAGAAGATGTGCTCAAGAAGCGAGCAGGATTTTTCATCTGCCCTTGCTATGTTGACTACAAAAAAAAGAGCAGCAAGCTGAATGGGAAGGAACGAATGATGATACGCCAGAATAGTGGTGTCGATTCTTCATCATCGAGCCGAAACTCAAGCACCGAAAACTTGCTCTTGCCCCCTCCTCCTCCCTACAATAAATAATATCGCATCCCTTTTTATCCTTTGCTTTCCTCTCAACTAGAAATTTACATTGTACCATATGCAAACACTCAATAAAATAAACTTTAAATACCATACTTATACTCTGGATTGCTTAAAACTACCGTAGCCGCGATTACCACGTATTACATGATATATATATATTGGAATGCTAATTGCTAGCTCGTATTGTGTGATTACCAATTACCATGTTGCAGCTCAAGCAAGTTCGGCCTTGAATTATATGGCTAAATGGCGTCATTTGTAGGCGAATTTCGACAAGAAATGGGTAATTTACATCGACTTTAACATTCCTAGTCTTTCCAATGTGTAAGCAGGTAAAGGAAAAACATAATAGCGCAAGTTTTAGTGTTGAATATCAGGCTGTACTACTGAATATCATGCTCATAAATTCCCATTACCATCGTGGAGAAATTGGTCTTCGTTGTATGAACGTCAAATGCGCCCCTTTTATTCCCAGATGATCTACCCATTCGTTACATTACAATAGCAAGAATTTATATAGTAAAAATTCTATGGCATGAAATGTACAAGCCAAGGTCTGGTGATCACGAAAACTCGTCGAGATATACATATACTGTAACAAGGCTATATTTCTTATCAAAGGAGCAAGTATAGGCAACTAAGCCTGAATTGCAATATGGTGAAAGCTTATCAAGAAATGCTGATTCTACAAGCACAGCCGTATTCAAGAATTGCCCGTTAATGGACAAAATATCAAGACATTCAGGACACGAAAGGAAGCAAAACACATGCTTCTAAATGTCTCTTTTGAAAAGGACATAAATGCATTAGGTTAGCTTGGAGGCACATCATCGAGATCTGCTAGAGTGTGACATATTTGACCCCTTTTGTGTAAGTGAATCTGCCTCACTACTCTTATATTCATAGAATTTGAATAGATTGGAATTAAGTTTTCTTTTTATATATAACACGATTAAGTAATTTTAAAATTATGGGCTTCCATGATGATATTCATCAGAAAAATAAATAAATTGGGAATACAGTATGAAGGGAGAAGTGCTGAATCGCACTTGTAGGGGAGATGGGAAGGAGTAATGGGGGGTGTGTATGCAGAAAATAAAATGATACAAAATAATCTATGTATTCCTCTCAAGCGAGATGATGGACGTTATCATGCTGCATTTAAGAAGAACTGATCTAATCGACAGTACTTGGACTGGCATCGGCGTAATCCGGAATTCGTCACAAGAGATACGCTGGATTCGGTGCGTTGAAGCATATCAGTGAGCAATGATACTGGTTTTGATAAAGCAGAGCTTGCTGTGCTAGAGAAACTATTGAATCGAGCCGTCTTTTTGGTAAACATGAGTTGCTCGGGCTCTTCCTCAAGTTCGTCCTCGTCCTCGTCCTCGTCTTCGTCTTCATACTCATCCTCTCCTTCATCTTCCTCGTTGAGATGAGCTTCATCTTTCGCCGAGATGAAAAACTTTTGCTTCAAATTCATATCATAGTCTGATGTCTCCAAGAATTGTTTTTGTTGCGACCACTGTGAAAGAGCAGGCAAAGAGCGAGTTCGAGTCAAATGTTTATTGCTTGTTGATGCGCTTGCTGTCGAAAAGTCAATATCCTCCGAGGTTTTTGGTTCCACTTTCTTTTGTAGCACAGATTGTCGATACCATAATCTCCAAGACAAGTTCTCTAATCGAAATCCATCTTGAATGTTGCGCTTGTATTTAGTGAACACTGTGAAAAGGGTTAGTGTGGGCTTTTGTGTGCTGTAATTGTAATGAAAGAGACTTACCGGCCCATAAGCTAGACAGTTGGTCGAGATTGTTCCAAGGCAATCCCTTGTATTGATGGTTCTCTGATAGTGTAGACTTGATCAATAATGGCAGGTGGATATCATTTAATATCAAGCTCATTCTGAAATGATGTTTTATATATAGAGAAAAAGAAAAGAGAGGGGAGATATTAGAGTTCTGCTTTTATCGATTTGTTATTGTGCGTTTGTATTTATACGAACTCATCCCCCACATTGCAATGTAGCTTTGGAACTCAATGCGGCCGGACAACCCCATTTTTTGAATCAAATATAAAAACCCCACACAAATAGATTGTCAAGATCATGTATGAATGGAGCCTTTGTAACTGACAAATCCGCACTAACCACATTACAAACAAAGCAGCTAAAAGCCATACATTATACTAGCCCTGAAAATACCATTTCATACGAATTTATATATCATGAAATCATTCAGAGAGCTATTTGGACACGATTATATCGCAATGTTGCTTTTGAAAATAAAGTTTGTGCCATGTACACTTTTATAAATGTGCGAATTTTCAGGACAAGCTTTTTATGAAGATTTTTAAACTATGGATCAGCGTATAATCATCAATCTCCTTGAGGAGACGGGCTAATTGCAGACCACATGGGCAGCATCTATCGTACCAAACATATCAGCAAAACGTCAGGCCTGTGGACCTAATGTCACAAAAAGACTACTTCGCCAGAAGGTGCTCAATTCATCAGTGTCAATATGTTCTGAAAATCCTTCAACTGCACTCTACACAAGTCCTCAGAGCATTACGGTATTCTGCCAAGAAACGTTCACTCTTATGGCAATCCACCAACCAAAAGAGGTACAGCCTCTATATCAAGTCCCATGAATGTAATTTAGCAAAGGCCTAAATCATCCATGATCAAATGAATTCAAGCATCTTCGAAGCCTTTTGAGTATTATACATGGCTTTGTTAGCCTAGATCTCCAGGTGCAATCTATTGACAAAGAGAGACACGATGCGGTACCAATAATTGCAACGTAGCACGACGGAATGTTGCCGTTTCACCAGAAATCGCATTAATTGCCACTTCAAAAGGCGCATGGCTATGCTTTTTCGGCACTTTGGAGTCCCTCAAATATAGGAAATCGCTCTCTATATTTCCAAATGGATCAAGCTATAGCGCTCTGTATGATGCAAATCAAAAATTTGCTTTTCAGCATTCCAAGATCAAGGGAGAGCCCCTCTTGAATAACTTACAGCTGTGGATCTGGCTCTTCAGAGATGCTCTACGTCTGTACCGGTTGGAGAAACCTAAATACAAGCACACAGCATACTAGTAATGCCTTTTACTACCTATAAGTATATAAAACACAGCGAAATTCAGGTAATTTTAAAGTGTATTTTCTCGTGTTAGAAGCCGTTTTAGACTACCAGAATAGCACCCAACAATTGCTCGAATTCAGCAGTTACTTGTTGACACATTTGCTCAACTTTTTTGGGGCCTGAAAAACATTGTCAAAAATTGTCTTCAAACCATGAGGTATCCCTCATGGTTTTCCTCAAAAATCAAACGATCGTGTTTTTGACTGCAAAAACGAGGACTTTCACTATAGTATGTACTAAATCAAAGCTTTTGTATCGATCCAAAGCAGCCCCTGAAGCTACTTTTGTGAAACCTTTATATGGAAAATCTGAGTATTTTGGCCGAAAACCTCATTTCATATTTTTAGAAATTACTCTATAAGTTTATTCAGAGCGTAAATTTTAGTTAACACCAGTGGATGCGCCTCAAAGAGTACTCTAGAAAAGTATAAGAAAGCATCGAGTGAGCATCCCATTTTACATAGTCGGATCCTGCAAAACAAGTCGATCAAGTCGCAAAAAAGCCAAATTTGGCCAATCTGAAGCATATGTAGAGCGGCGTATGAATCAGTTTTTGGAGGCTGCCAAATGCCTTCCTCATAAAAGCAATGGATGGTTTGACTGCAAATAGGAAGGGGATTGCGAATTGAGAAGCACAATGATTTAGTATGGATATCAACCTCTCGACTTATATGCAAAATACCATCTGATTGATCAATCATTTCAAATTACTCAACCAGTAAATGCGGATCTTGATGCTAAATGCAACCTCCTCTCAGATTCACACATAATAATAACGACTTAATTTACTACAATAATATCAGTGAATGATAGTAATGGAGCAATCAAATAACACTGTGTACCAACATTTACTTTACCAAGTGCTTGTGTCATCCGGCTTTTACTTCAAGTTAACACTATACATATCAAATAGTTGAACTAAATAATCGAGTAAGATTCTCGCCGAGCAGACGGCTGGTAATGTCTATTTATCTTTCTTTTCGCGCAAATTTAAGTTTACATTCTTTTTAGAGATTTCCATCTTTGCTTCGTCAAGAATAAGCTGGAACTCTTCTACAAAGCGACTGCAGACACCATTAGCCACTTGAGGGTAATCAGGATGAGCGTCTGCAATGGCACCAACACTGATTTTCCCAGAGTAAGATATCAAAGCCATGCCGATGGAACCCTTGCCACTTTGGGGAGGAAATGTGCGATATTCCTGGATTTCTTCGCCGGCAAATTGGATCGGTACAGTTGGACCAGGTACATTCGTAAAGACACCATGAGGGATATCACACACATGATTATACACACTCATAGGTGGACAGAGCCCAGGAGCATGGCTGAGGAACCATTGCCATGTCTTATACAACATACGTGGGCCATAAGAGTTCTTGATTGCCAGCATTTCAGTTTGCACTTGCTTCAGGAGTTGCTTTGTGTCGAGATCTTTCATTGAAAAGAAGCCCCATGATCCACTAACGACGTTTTGGAAGCTATACAAGATTGAGATTAGCCCATGTTTACCATAACTCACTGAAATTTGGATTTCATACCTCCAATCACTGGGTTCACGCAAAGAAACAGGAATGATAAAACTAATGTAGTTGTCATTTCTTTTGCCAATACTCTCCAAATAGCTTTTCAAGCATCTTGTGATAACCATCAACATCACATCATTCAGAGTTCCACCAAAAGCTTCACGAACAATTTTAATATCCTTAATACTCACATTATCCGACCAGGCCATTTCCTTTTCATGCGATTGCAAGCCTCTGTAGTACAAATCCTTGCGAGTAACAGGCAGTACACACAGTACGACACAGTACAGATCGTGTAAGGCGACAACACTGTAGGTATAGATTTGATAAATCATGAGCCAAATGAGGCTTATGAGAGCGGAAATGTATGTGGGTAACTTTTGCCAAATGGACTCTAACTTGTTGACATCATTTTTGGTGGTGGTAGGTTTCTCCTTCTTGCGATGATGGGACACGATAGACTGCTCTTCCAATTTCTTGAGTGTTGCGCCAAGGGAAGTTGTGCTCAACAAGCTTCTGATGAATCCTTCGCCATCTGCCAATGCGTGATGTGCTTTCCAGAAAAATGCGTATCGATCATCTTCCAATCCAGAAATAGCATGTAGCTCCCAAAGAGGTTTGGTGTAATCAAATGGTGTAACGACCTAGACGGCAAACAGAGCGATCAGTTACTCAAGTGGACAAAGTTGTCAAGCACCAGTTGTTTACCTGCTCAGCGCAGTATCTTTGAAGTGCTTTTCTAGTGGGTTCTTCTAACGTATGTGTCACAATGTTATCTTGGAACTTCCAACCAACAGGTTCTACCCAAGCCGCAGGTCTAAAGAAGCCTTCATGGGCGGGAGTCTTTGCAAATCTTGGGTATTCTTCACATAGTTTTTCAAGCACTTTGTACACTCGCTTTTGGTCCAAACGTTGCTTGAATGTCCAAATGGAGGTGACAGTCATCAGACGGCGAGGATGTTCCACCTTGAGAAACAGGGTATCGAGACCACCAAGCTGTTTATCGCTCTTCTTTACAATTGCCATTTTTCATGTAGCGTTAAAGAAAGAAAATTAAAGTGTATTACAGCCGTACGTTCTTACTTAAATATGAAATCATTCCCCTTGTCTCAAAATTGGCAACCCAATGTCTCATATTACATGATGCCTATTGGTGATTGAAACGACGCATTGACACTAGAGACATGTGAAGATTTCAAAACATTATCTCCGTATCTAAAAGGATCTCAACCTGTTACAAGATCAAGGATTTAGGTTGCATTCTGCATTGGAAAATAGCTTTTCCCGTGAAGTGGGGATCATATCAGATAACTTGATATGCATGGCAGTAGTTATCTCGGGGAACAACATGGCTGTGTATCCGAAAGCTGAAAGACATGTCATGTGTACAATAACGAATGGAAAGGAGTGCTTCTCAACGTCAATCGTAACGCCAACCAGGCCGCTATTATCCCACTAATTCAGTGGTACATGGCGTGTTAATTTTGTTAACCTTTAAGCTACACACTCCACCCACATGACGCATTATTGATAGCATATGAATGCCTCCAGGTTTGATTCACACAAACAAACAAACTCTTTTGGTGATTTTATTTTATTTTTTCAAGAATGGTTTTTTTTTTACACAAATTTCAGATAAATATAAGAGGATGGTCAGAATACATATGGGATATGATATACCATGAATTGGAAGAGCAAGGGTAAGGAAGAAAAATGACGATAATGGTATTTACATGGTGGCCAGGAGGTATAATCGCGTATACTATGACTCAAGGCAAACCCTTTTTGTTTGCATTCAAAGATTGACCCTGACGCTGGAATCTTCGCTTTTGACGATCACTTTTCTTGGACCTTTTATGTCTTTTCAGTGCATCTTTCCTTGAAAAAGCCTTATCGCAACAATCGCAACGGAAACTTTTAATATCGGAATGGCAAGACTGGTGATGTCTTTTCGATTCCTGAGATCTACCGAAAGTTTGATCACATTCAGGGCAATCATACCTTGGTTTACCAAGAGTATTGGCAGATCTACTGCTGTTCATAGCCATGGCAGTGGAATAGAGACGACCATCGTCATGGCCAGTAATGCTATTTGGTGATTGGATGGGAGGTGTGGCACTATACACGCTTTGCTCCTCCATGATAGAATGCGAATTGGCAGGAGAATGTATTAGATCAAATCGGGAAACAGGTGATACCATGTCTTGTTGCTGAGCTTCATAGGATAAAGGTAAAGGTTCCTCTTGATATTCTTGTAAAAACAGCAATACATTCAAGCAAATGGGATGACCATAATCCAAGCTACTAAGCATATGTAAGGATGGAGAATAACTACTGGTATACACTGAAGATAGATCAGGAGTGTTCGTCATAGATATAGGTTGAATCTCTATAGTAGCAGCACCCGATTCTAGCGGCAAATTTTGTTCAAAGTCTGGCACCGTTGAAGATGTTTCGAAAAAGCTTCCCTCTTGCCATATATTCGGGATGCTGAATTGCTCGTCTGTCGTGGTGTCATTGATCGTAATATTTGAAAACTGGCTGTCTATTACAGGGAACAGACTGCTTGCCAAACCAAAACTATTGTCTAAAGTAATCGTCCCACTGATGTCGTCTAAACCTGCACTATTAGCAGCAGGTAGTAATTGCAAGCGTGGATGCGGTGAAATTGCAGGCGAATCAGCCATCACAAAGTCGTCCATTACAAACAGCTCATTTGTGAATGTCATCGATATGAAATAGGGATTGTATAATAAAACAATTGAATGTTTGCTTTGATGTCTTGCTTCAGTGAAATTGTTAAAGGGAATGAAGTAGAGAGAAAGAGAGGGAACGAAGGGAAAAAGAGAGACGATTCTCAATCCCTTTTTATTTACAAATCACAGAACTGTATCATCCACTACTTTGTTAATTCTACCTTGTAATACAATCAACCTTCTAAGAGCGTCAATGCGTAAACAAGCAATGCCGATAAAAGCTACTGCTGCGCGATCAATATTCTGCCTATTTTCTGATTTGCTGATCTGGCATAACTTTTATGGTTCATTGGCTTCATGATCCAAACTGTACCTGAATCATGAATATTCGGTTTTTAACATTTATATCACGTACAATAAAGGTTAGCAATAGCATCCGCCTTTTTATACACACAAACTCTCCAATAAATAGCTTACCGAAGCTTCAAAGTCGAATATGGAAGACTGTGCAACATTCGCTTATAGTGCTCATCCTTTTCTTTTTTTCACAACCAAGAGCAATCAAGGAGAAATGTTGGTGCGAAACGCCCACCAGGGTTCCATAAGAAAAGCAAATAGCATGTTTGGCATTTTATTTAAAGAGTATCAATGAAATAAGAAATTCCACTGTATCTTTATTCATGTTTGAATAGAGATGTGCCTCCTATTCCTTCTTGATAGAGACAACCCGTAAAACGATAGGATGTAAAGACTAATTTGATGGTTCCGACTATTTGTAGCGAAGCTTTCATGCTTTTAATCTTTGTCCTATAGGAAGACAGCATTCACTAAATGAGGAAGAACGAGGCGAATTTCGAAATTTGACCAAATTTATTGAGAAAAGATAACATTTCAAAGTGTCATTTGATGATGATGAGCAGTGATTTTTTTGTGGTGAGAAAAATTGATACCCTGAATTACTTCTTTTGAATGATTTCCAGCCAATTATCTATTGATAGCCTTTAAAAATAAACAACTTGCGACAAATAACTCTCTGCTTTGCCTTTACAACCAGAAGACATGGCGCAGTCGTTTTTTGTTGTTGCTATCAAGGTTGCACAGTTTGCTCAATCATGGTCAAAAGCAGTTATTCCGACTTTCATGGCCCATCAAATGAGATATGAAAAAGGTATTTTTTTTGCATTTTTGCATTTTTGCATTTTTTCCCTGATTCAAATGTTGGTGCACTGTATTTTAAGAAGCTTTGTATAGATCGTATTCTTGTAGGTTACTCAATTATTGCATCAAAGAATGACCTTTCGTGGAAACAACATTGATTCAACTCAGTAGTAAATTTTGCGATTTCGCCAGGATAATAACTTGTACATCTAACTAGTATAAGCAGCTCTTATATTGGATTATAGATGTGCTCGTAAATTGCTTGTCGACATAGTGTTGTTTGTTCAGAACTACGGAGCCTTATTGCCATGTTGCGACGTCTTACTGTAAACTCAAGGCAGCTGTTCTTGAAAGTGTCAATTCATGCAATTTTTGTGAAACAGGCACGACAACAGAATAAAAAAAAAGTTATATCTAAGAGATGCTCATCAGATGTCTTATTGAAAGACATGTTTTTATATCAACGAATTCATGGCCTGTAAAAATTGTTGAACATCCAACATTTAGCGGAGCAATGTTGCACATCAATGTTAAAAATGCCTTTAAATCAGGGACAAACACTGTTAATGGCAACACATGTGCAATTTACCTTTACAAAAGGTATCTGATTCAGCTTCTGCAAAGAGATCAAACTAGCGAGGACCTCAGGGAGCTACATCTTATCAAACACAACTTTGATGGCTGTAGGAAATGTGGTTTTTACATACTGACCGACGTCGACTCTACCGCAGCGATTAAATAATGGGTTTGTTTTCACAAAAAACTTTCTTCTTCTTTAACACATTCTTGGGTCTTATCTGGTCAGGTTCAGATGGTTATAAACGTATCGCAAGGTCTTCTTGATTACTCTGTATCTCTTTAATTTCTGACTTGGGTTTGTAGCCCTAGTTCCAGGGGTTTATCTCACATCCAGCAACACTTTTCTTCTCTATGCTTCTTCCAAGGAAGAGTATATAGGAGACGGCGCCGACAATTTAATGTCTTGTAAATCTGTGTCAGGTACAAATGTAGACATACCTTGTCGCATATCCATCTACGGTAATCTGGAGCTCAATGTTACTCTGCCACGGCATCGGTGCGGTTCTCTTCTAGGCTTTTAATCCCAAAGATCAGGGTATATGACACTCGAGTATTTGTCTGCCTGTGTGCCTCTTTCGTATCTGATGTCTACAATCTTTCATCGTGAGATGTCTGATAAATCGCGTTAGAGAGAGGTTGGTCGTGCCCTGTTTCGTCACCGTTCGAATTCGGCAATGCTGTTTTTGCCCCTCTTGATTCCTGGTCAAGACCTGCTATTTGTGGATACTCTTTCGAGAGAAACATTGTGTAGACATTTTCCAGCGAGCATTGTTGATTCTTGTGGTACGATGGCTTCCGCTCAGGTACCTTCGTTGGATGCTTCACGAGAGACTGTTGATGGAGGTGATACTCCCGTTGCTCCTCTTGATGTGGATACTCCATTCATTAAAGCCTTGAGATTGTTAGCTGGTCTAAAACTTTCTCTATCAGCTCCCGGTTTGGCTCTTGTTACGCCTATCATTTTAAATGATGACATGACATTCCCTCGGATTAGTAGTGGAGATTGGGTAAAATCTGGCCTCACAAACTGGAATGCTGCTAAAAATCTCTTTGGCACTTTCCCTTTGGATAGTGAGCGCTTAGCGGCCTTGTTTGTAGACCTCTTAATGCATGATTACTTATAGTCAAGAGCTACTGGTAGCTGGGGTAATTATCTGCAGAGTGGCAAGACTACCGCTGACCTTTATGCCCTTGGGCCTAATGTGTTCAAAGGTCAATATGCATATTCGATTTTCGTAAGCATTCACTGATAATTCATTTGCCTTTAAACTGACTCTACTTTTTATTAGAAACATTCTGCTCTTCAAAACCAGTTCGAGTTGAGAACATATTCATTCTTTCGAAACATCCTTCCTTCTCCTTCAAGAATTCAAAACAATTATGATTCGGCCAGGAGTTCTAGCAGCCAGTGTACAGCTCTGCAAGTACGGTCTTTTTGTGTTCGCCTGGTGCACAGTTCTTCTGACGTTGACTTCTCTCAATTCTATGAAAACTGCATCAATTATTTTACAACTGGCAACTATACAATAATTCCCGAGAATGATGCTACGAAACTTTGGTATGTTAGTCGTAATGCGATATTATTTTACAAAGTCCCATCCACTATAGACGAGTTAGTTGTCCTTCGTCCAGCAAACGGTGATTACTACATACATATCATTTTACACTCTTTATTTTGCCTCTTTTTATATGCTCACCTCACTTTCTGTATCCTCTCTTTATATTTCTCCTATGCTTCTAAACATTATATGACAATAAATAATTATCACCAAGTGATGAGCTTAACATTGATTTTCACTAAGTTATTTTACAACCCACTTTTATTCAAATAGCAAACAACAGACTCCAACATACTCTAACTATTGGTCTGCACGTTCTCTAGGGTGGTTGTGTAATTTCTTTCATCAGGAGTTGCAAGAGTCCTTTTTCACAGAGGCCTTTTCCATAGTTTGGCTGGGAAGAAGAAGAGTGTCTAGGACTGGATACCCAAAATGTTGCCTTTTATTACGCAAAGCCGGGTGACATGCTGCATGAACGCTCCCCCGAAGAGAGCAGCTGGTTCTTTAGTGAAGGGTTACTCTCAAGGTAGGTTTCCTTTTGGAATCAGTTGTATTTTTACCTTCTCGTGGTTGATTTCGTTAATATCAAGGCATGATGTGCTTTGATCTACCAAGAAAAATACATTATCTTTCTGTACATTGCCTAAATAAAGCTTTTTATTTTACATCTTTATCATCGGTTGAAGTCTTTTGATCCTATTGCTCTAAGTATATCTTTCAATGATGCCTCAATGCTTCATTTAAGCTGCAAAAAGGTTGCCGATGTATTGCTTGAGTATAATAAAACGTAGCTGTCTCATATAGTATTTACATTGGCTTTTTGGCGACAAAAAAGAACATTGGAGTAAAGATATCCTCTCGACCACCAGCAACAACGGAATCACCAGCAACCTCTAATACCTCTTGAGTCTGTACAGTACCTTTTGGTGCAAAACCAATCTTCTCCAAGACACGACAGATGTTGGTTGTGGCGTATCGACCAACTTGAGTCATAACGAGTGTAGTGAAGATATCACGAAAAGTTTGGCATTGACGCAAGTCGCCTTCCAAAGGATAATACCAATGTACACGATCGCCCATGCGAGCCAGATCCACATGCATCTCAACCTCGAAACCAACTTTTTTCAGAGCATCCAGCGAATCAGCTACTGTTCGTACATCAGGCAAACTGTTACCGATAGCGATACCATGTGCAATCTCTTTGTGCTTGGGGTTTTTAGCATCGTATTTGTCCGTCATGCACCATTCATAGCAGCCAAATTTGCCTCCAGGCTTCAATATACGGTATATTTCTGCGTAAACACCTTCAAATGAGGGAGCATGGCATGTTGCTTCGATGGCGTAGACGCGATCAAATGCTCCTTGATCAAAGGGAATTTGCATAAAATCACCCTGAATTGTACATGCAATATGGTTAGACTCCGGAACCTCTTAGATATCAAAGCACTCACTTACCTTTATGAAACTCAGTTTGTCCCCTAGATCTTCTTGGATAGCGTACTCTTTGGCCTTTTCCAATTGATAAGCATTGTTGTTGAGCCCAATGATATTAGCACCAGTCAAATGAGAAATAGCTCTTGCAGGACCACCAACACCACAACCAACATCTAGTACCTTCATGCCTGACTCAATGCCCGTTTTAATAGCTAAAAAGTGCTCATGACGCTTGACCGCGCTATGAAACTCTTCGCCTGGGTAGAATCGGCAGAAATGGAAGCTCTTCCCCCAACCATACTCAAAAAAATCAGTAGCCAAGTGATAGTAAGAATTAACTAGTTGACTGTAGCGAGAAGCACGCTCCTCTTCATTTGCCCTGGAGTCTGTTGTAGCGTCTTTTCCCCACATATTGAAGTAAGTATCAGAGGTAACGCCATAGACGTCTTGATTCTTTGATTTGAGTTGAGCCCACAGACCCTTCTTGAGATCTCTTCCGTGCAAGGCTTGAGCAAAAGCGATATCTTCAGCATGGTTTGGAGAGACGGTATGTTGCAGTTTTTCTTCCAAAAGCTTCTGTTCTTGATCTTTCTTTGCAGCGATAGATCTGTTGACGAGATCTGGAGTGGCAGAAGGAGCACTGGTGTGAATTGCAGTAGGAGGCATGATGAAGTAGATAAAGTGCAAAAAGGCAAAAGAGCCAAAGTTGAGAGTCCAGAAAAACAGGAGAAACGAGAGATCAATTGACTCAAACATCCATTTATATATCACTGGCGTTGTTCTTTTTGATCTGTCCGTCTTTCTGATTTTATCTTGCCGTTTTAATACACTTTCTACGTTTCCAAGTCTGCCTCCATATCCGACTTTTAGGCGGAGTAGCCCTCTTGGGTTTATTTCGACAGAGCACATCTTGGCTCATTTTTGACAGCTTATGGTGACACCATCATGCCATCTGCTTTGGTATGAATGACTCTCATGTGGATGGCATATATCACCATGATAAGTGCGCTGTTACATGTAGACAGTTCATCTATGTCTAATTGGCCGTAAAAGAGGGGTAGAGACGCAGAATGTTGCATTCAATGTCTCCATTTATTGTTTATTTTGGCACTGTATGTCAATTACCATATATTTGTTGAGAACGCAGCAGGAGATAAGCTTAGAGTAGCCAAAGGCTAATTTGGCAAATATAATGACACATGCGCTATATACAAGCGAGCTGCTTTCCCACCAACCAGTTCATCGGCTTCAGGGTCCTCTGGTAATGGCGAGATCATTAAGCGGTATCTAGTTTCTAAATATACATTAATTGAATTGTTTGGGCCAGCAGCGTCAAATAAAAAGTTGGAAATGCATACAGATATCTCAAGTTGATGCAATGTCATATTTAGTATTAGTTATACTAGTTGCGCGATATAATGGTTCTCCAGTTTTTAAAAAAGCTCCATTATATCGTAACTACCGTTACATTGAACATAGTGGCTATGGTAATAAAAAGGTCTGCCTTTCAAATTTGACACTTTCACCAAATTTAGAAAAATCGCTCTATACTGTATTTCCGCCGTCAATTGGTTATTTAGAGCTGACATATTGTTGATTTGATCAGGACACCTATGCTGCCATTCAAAAAGTTCTTATATGCTTTATATTTGGTGTCTGGAAATCATGCCGAGTAAGAGTGGCACGAAATAAATACCAATGTATCCCAATCATGAACTTTCATTGATCTTGGGCTTGTTCTGCAAGCACTGCTTTTTTTTTTTTTTTTTTGG
>DF836680.1:8832-21146 GCA_000950595.1 Mucor ambiguus
TTTTTGCGCCGCTTGGCTGTTGCTTAGTGTAATGATTCGCATTACATATGTCTTAATTCCGCATAATTGAGACATCTTCATTAAGTAATATAAATAGCTTATACTTTTGACAGACATTGAACCTTAGTGAAAACATTTGTTATAGGTTATCTTTCTTGATCATTACTCCATCTTTATCACAATAAATTTTCGTCTCCTAATAAGAATTGGAGGAGTGGTATGCATGACAACTCCAGCGCTTATTCTCAGCAAAATATTAGATTTATAATGAAAACTTCACCGATGCATTTACTACCACTAGTATTTGTCCAAAAATGTATATAACGCTTCGCATTTGCGTCACAATAAACTATCCTATAAATGCTCAAAACTGACTTTGCGCAACGAGTTTTGATCGTAGACATTCTAATATTGATCACTAAAATTTTCAAAGTATGAAATACACATCAAGTCAAATGAACCAATTAAAGTTACCTAGTATGAAATAATTGATAGACCTGATGGATAAATCTTTTAATGCTAGACATATCTTTATGTCAAATTAAAGAAGCATGTTGTAATTTTTCGAGTTTTACTCCATCGCCATCATGTTTTCTCGATAATATGACGATAGCCTTAAATTACGCAACTCCTCTGATGTGGCGTTATATTTTGTGCAAAACATCATCGCTTTGATCTAATATACATTGTGAACGCCTTATTTCCATTTTAAAATTAGAATTTAATTTGTATATAGAAACGGAGCGAGCATAGTACAATGGCCAAGAGACAGTTGCACAACACTGTCGTAAGAATGTAAACGATAAACGCCTTTGATGGTCAAACCGTGGATCAAGAAACAAAATCAGGGGTAATTTCACTTTTCAATCCTCGGTAAAGAGAGCTAATTTGGCTACATGTCCCAGCAGCACAAATTGTGAACGCCACCATCGATACAAGCAAACATGTATAGTAACATCACGTGGCAAAATCATAAAATTGGGAGGACGACGATAGAGGTGATGGTGTTACTCTTCTTTCCCCTCCAGACTTTCTTCTTTCTTTTTTTAATTTTTTAAGCATGACTAAATCGACCATAATGAAGCGTATTGTCGCTTTGTTCAAGAAAACACACGAGAAAAAGGAAGAACATGCATACCCCTCTGAATTAGAAAGTACTTACAAGGTGACCAAAAAGACACTAGGCGTTGGCTCATTTGCTGTTGTGAAAGAATGCGTACATCGTTCAACAGGACAATCATTCGCTCTCAAGATTATACTGAAGAAAGCCATTGCAGGTAAGCGGCTCTCTAGTCTCTTCTAAGACATATTATTAACACTTTCACTCAAGGCAAGGAACATATGCTTAGTAGCGAGTTGGGTAACCATCTACGAAAGGGGCAAGCGATGCAATTTTCTGACATCTTTGGACAGATATTTTGAAACAAGTTAGACATCCACATATTGTATCTATGCATAACTTGTACGAATCGATTGATGCCGTATACATTGTCACTGATTTGGCTAGCGGTGGGGAACTGTTCCAGCAATTATTAAAGAAAGGGTCATATACAGAAAAGGATGCATCAAACTTAACGAGACAAATGTTAGAGGGATTGCAGTACCTACATGAAAGAGATGTAAGCCAAGGCAAATCACAATCTTGAGCTGATTCGGTGATTAATTATTTGCTTATTTTTAGATTGTACACCGCGATATGAAGCCGGAAAATGTACGTCTCCATCAAGTCGCTGATCACAGTTCGTGTACCAACTAAACTCATACGTAGCTATTATTCCAAACGGCTGGCGACGACTCAAATTTGATGATTACAGATTTCGGTCTATCGAAAATTTTGAAGGCACAAGATGACATCCTGACAACTGCATGCGGTACCCCGGGCTATGTTGCTCCTGAAGTATTGCTGCAAACCGGTCATAACAAGCCAGTAGACCTATGGAGTGTTGGCGTTATATTGGTAGGGGGAGAGTGTGTTAGTTGGAAATGCTGCAAAAACTCATTTAAATTGTCTAGTTCACATTACTAAGTGGATATACCCCATTTTGGGGAGAAGGTAGTATCTAGCAAAGATCGATTTTACGTGAGACTTATATGATCGGTATGAAATGGCAGATCAAGCAAGCTTGTTTGAGTCCATTATGGCAGGACAGTATGAATATGATGAAGAATACTGGTCCGATATTTCCGATTCAGGTTTGTTAGGATACGCACATGTCTTATAATCCAATGTCTAATGCAGCGTCTCTATTAAGCCAGAAATTTGATTGACAAACTATTGACATTTGATCCCAACAGCCGAATCACTGCAGAGGAAGCGCTTCAACATCCATGGATAACAGGAACAGGATCCAAGGAGGCTGGCCCAAGAACAAGCACCAATCTTGCACCCGCAATTCGAAAAGGATACAGTAGCAGGGGTAGTATTACTGCAATTGCTCTCATAAATCAGTACAAGACTTATGGGGGCTCATCAAGTGAAGAGGAAAGAAAAAGCGAAGAGGTCAAGAAATTAGACATTACAACTTGAAACATTGCGATTTTATGCTCTTTTAAATCATCGGCTAGGGTGATTATACCTTTTAATATGACATAACATTTTTTTATAACAAACAATTTGCTTATGCCTTTCTTACACTATCAGCTACCACGTAAATGTCACCTGAATGCAATAAAAAACATGGAAAGAGATTTAACGTGGATCAGATAATTTGGTTCCTGAGCGGTAATTATGACGGAGTTCACCTGTCAAAAGCAACGTTTTACACATCAGTAGGCTCAAGGCAACTTGATTTGGACGCGGAAAACATACAAGGAAGTCCCAACGCGCAAAAAGAATAAAAACACATTCTACTTGAGCACGATCGATATTGGAAGTTAATGGGGCAACTTGGAAAAGAATGTAGTTTACTGAAATGACCTTCAGTACAATGGCTATCTTACGGATGGATTTCCATATTCACTCAACAAGCCGTAATCGATGTGGATAGTCCAGATTACAACAAGTGGGGAACAAACAGATTTATTTACAATATAAGAATAGGGAATATCACTAGGAGGTAAACAAAAGGCTCTACGCGTAACAAACCCATGATTTGCCCGTTTTTCTCAAAGCAGGATCTACGTTATCTAATTCTATAATATCAAAGCTCTCTTGAGGTTGATCTTTGTATTTCAAAGAGAAATCCCAGCAATAAAGTCTCTCTTCATAGTGCTTCTGTCCGCGTACTTCGATGGATGCAAACACTTTGGAGTAATCAGGTGTAAGTCGCACATCTGTGATTGTGTAATGTTGGTAAGGCTTCTCTAATGTAGGTAGTAGTCTATAGGCAATTTTTCCATTTTGTAAATCCCAGACATTGATACATGCACTTGTGGATGGCATCAGCTGCTCTTCCTCTGTGTCGCTGCCTCCTGTTTTGTTAACTGATTGATAGTACTGATAAAGTTGATAAGGCGTCATTTGAGCAACAGGTGGGGCAGGGTTGTCTGTTTCCTCGAAGCTATCGCTCAGTTTCTTGACGTAGCCGGCTGATTGCTTCTTTTGTTTACGTTGCTGTACAATATTGTTTGAAGACGGCACCAACTTGACCGTGTTGTTATCGTTGGCTACTTTTCCCTTTGTGAGCAGAAAAAACGGCGTGAGGCAGAGACGAGTAAATGCAGTGATATCCTCAGTAATCCATTCAGATGACTGTACTGTTTCTTCAGGGATACGCAGCTCGTAGACAAGCGAACCAGTTAAAAGCGAAAATACGAGAATAGGACCAGATGCATCCGGAGCACAGGCAACGAGATGTCCATTGGCAGCGATTTCACCAACACCTTGATACCAATCACTCCTTCCTGATAAATAAGACGAAATATCAATCATGCCTCGCCGTGTGGGCCGATGATGGTTTGTCCATCCAACATTGCTGTTTGAACTGTTGTTCTTATCCAAATCCCAAACACGAATCATGCTATCTGAACCACCGCTGACGACAACTAAACAACACATGCATGCGGTCAGTTGCTATTCCCATAGCCCTCTTTTTTTTTTCCAAGTCAAGCTTACCATCGTCATTCATGCTGATACACAGAACTCGTCCTCGATGTCCTTGCCACATTCTGATCAGCGCCTTAGTTTCCAAGTTCCATACTGCCACTGTGCCATTGAGACCGCCTGTCACTAGCCATTTAGAATTGGGTTGAGTATAATGGCAAACGATAGAGTGAGATCTCGCAGCTTCAGGCCAGCCAGGTATTTCGCTTGTTGCAGCTGTGTTGTCCAAAAAGAATCTTTGCTTTGTTTGAGGGGATTGAATTATTAAGCTTTGAGCGCCTGATGGACCATGATAATTTGGATTTGATCGCACAATGCGGCCATCATTAGCTATCGTTAAACTGGTAAACATGCCTTGCTCCTGAGGTGCACCTATCACAGTACTTGGAAACGTATTTGTCGAGGTAGAGTCGCAGACAGTAGGATAGAACCCCTTCACACAATGGCCGTTGTACCAATTTCTTGTGATTCTGTACATGTCCTGCCAAGTTCGCTGATTTATGTAAGCCTTGGGCGATGGAAATTGAAGCGACCACCATCGCCGAGCACTGGTTTTCTCAAAGTCTCGATGACAGGCATTGGGCCAAATAAGCTCATCATAATGAGCAATGACTTGAGCCCATTGTCGACACACTTGACGGCAAGCAGTGAGTGTAGCACCATCGAGATAGACAAACATGGATAGCAAAAGTTCCGCTGGAAAGGGCCCATTCTCATGATGATGTTGCTGTTGTTGCTGTTGCTGATTTTCAGTGCTGAACTCCATGGTTCCGAATTAGTGTATGAGATAGAGAAAAAGCCTCGAGAAAAGAAAAAGTAGACTTTTTCTTGTTTAAATGAAGGCGACATTGGGTTTTACACACACTCTGCTCTGGCAGTCCCGCTGCTTTTCTTTTATTCTCGACTGTTTGAGAAGTAATCGAATAGATCTCTCTCGAGCGAGACTGGAAACACTCTTTGTAACATCCATAAACATCAATATTGGCATATGAAATCAGTCTTTTATTGCTTCTTGTACTTTTTCTCGGGACAGCACACGCTCTTTCCACCCGAGGCGATCAACTCTCTGCAACATTTGTGTAATGCCTCCAATTCCTTTGCGCATTTGGACTCTTGATAATCGTTTTTCCCCAAGCAGTCTTGGATAGCACAGGCTAATTTGATTGTCATGCATAGGTTAGGAAGCAGTACATGAGGCGAAGCTCTCTACATTTACCAAATTTCTGACAGTGAGGAGCCTGCTAGCCAAGCACTGTTAGTAATATGCTGAGAACACGCTAGATGTCTTACTTGTTCTGAAGATGCAGTGGGCATTGGGTTTGTTTGTTTAATATGTAGGGGGTTGGTCAAAAGTGAAAAAAGAAAACACCTGTGGATACATCTATTGGCACCCAGTCTACTCGATCTCAAATTTGCTGCACACAAAAGACGTCAGTTTTGCAATCATGAAAAGCTTCTCGGAGTAGCAGTTCTTTTATGGAAGCTGGATTCGTTACACATTTCATCAGGCCAAATCACTTGTTTTTCAATTGATTGTGCAAACCTAAACTGTGTATTTATTATTTGACTGGAGTGAATTCCATGTAGCAGCTTTTGATGAAGGTCTCATTCGCATGGAAGGCGCTAATAAAGGATTAATTTCAAGTTATTAAGCGTCTTGAGCGAAGGCCATCATTGGAAACAAGCTTTCGCACGGAGACTTGATCGACTGTCGAAGCCCATTTGGTGATTATAGCAGGTGAAAGGAGTAAATCATATTGCAAAGCCAAAAACGGATAAATACACTGTGTTTGATTGATGGTGATGGCCCGTAAATCTGTGCTACTCACGCCACCGTTCAGCACCAACTGCTTTACTCCTGAACAAGTGAAAAGCTTTGACCCGGCGTTTGCATGTATGACCTTTAAATAGCCCAGCAGATCCTCAAAGATCTAAGGAGGATGCCTGCCCAAGACAGATATAGCTAACTGTGGCCATTCAGAATGGCATGGTCTAGCATACCGAGCTACTATATATGATTTAATATAAAATCCAATTAAAGAGATCAGAGTTACCTAGGCCATGGCAGTAGCACAAAAACCGTGCAATGGGTCAACTTGGATTAGTGTATATTAGACACCTTTCTTTTTTGGGTGTCCGAATGTAAATTGAAACATGGTCAATAACTACTCATCACAATTGAACGCCCTTTATTTGGCTTTCTTTTTCCAATAGTACACTTCTACTTCTTGTTCTTTGCTCACGAAAATTTTTCTTATTTCTGAAGCACCGTTATCTCTCAAATCATGCCTAGACAAGAGATAGTTTATACGGTTCACAAATTTGAAGCAGAGAATGTGGATGAAATCTCGATCAACGTCGGTGAACAAGTCATTGTTCTCGAGAAGGATGAAGGTTTCAATGATGGTTGGTGGCAGGTAAAGTAACGTTTGTGTATTGTCAATACAGAACAATTAAGGGGGGTTGGAGAAGCTGTGCTTCTAAACTATGGATTTATTGCTGTTAGGGACGTAATGTACGAGGTGAAATTGGTCTTTTTCCCATTACATACACAGTAAAGCATCCTCCTACAGTTGCTGCTTCTTCACTCGCATTGGAAAACAAGATTGATTCATTAGAGAACGCTATATCTAAGATGAAGGCACCCACCTCAACCAGCGCTCCATCGCAGCCAAAGACATCAATCAGCTCCATGTCTTCTATGTCATCCATTTCATCGAAAAACATTCATTCGACCGTAAACCAATCGCTAGAAAACCCGTTGCTAAGCAACAAAGTAGAGGAATGGACGTCTGACCAAGTGTCAACATGGCTGATCAGCGTTGGATTCGATAAACAGCTAGCAGACAATTTTAAAGGTATACAACGGAGCCGCCGTGTCAGTTGTAAATTGGAAATGCTTATTTTGTACATCATGTCTTAGATCAAGAAATTACTGGAGACATTCTATTGGAATTGACTCTGGATTCTTTAAAGGAATTGGATGTTACTACATTTGGCAAAAGATTCAAGATTCACAATGCCATCAACGCTCTTCGACAGGAAACAAGAAAGCAAACAGTAGGTGCACCGAGTTCATTTAATGCATTTTTTTCCATAAATTAATTTCACAGCAGCAGCACACATCTCCAGCTGACAATTCTGTGGCAAGTAAAAATATAGAAGCACGGGTTGCTTCTCCATTTCCAGACTTGAGCAATCATCGTAGTAACAATAATGCGCTTTCGTCATATTACAACAACAACAAACAACAACAGCCATATCCTGACGATGACCTGGTATCAGACTACAGCACTGTCATCCGAAACTCTCAATTAGCACCGCCAAAGTCGAGCGCTCAAAAGAGCTCCGTGCTTTCACCTCGTCCATCTATTCCCTTGGACATGGATTTGATTGCTTCATCGCCCCGACTGTCGAGCCTCGTTGAACGTCAGAGTGCAGGTCACTTGAAAAACAGTAATCAAACAGATCGACAGGAGCAACAATTGCAATTGCAGATCCAACAGAACCAATCTCGTTTACTGCAGCAACAGCAGCAGCAGCAGAGAGTTCAATATCTTCAGCAACAACAACAACAACAACAACAACAACAACAACAACAACAACAACAACAGCAGCAGCAGCAGCAGCAGCAGCAGCAGCAGCAGCAACAACAGCAACAGCGACCTACCTCACATCAAATCCTCTCCACGCCCACAAACAATAACCAACTACCGTCAGACTGGAAACGTAGCACAATGAGCAATATCAAGACACAGGAGGTATGGGAAGTTATCGTGCTAGTCGATGTTGATTGCTCACACGTGGAATTCGCTTCATTGTAGTCTACACCAGAAGGTCGATCATCCACGTCGAGTCGATATAGTTTCATGCGCTCTTCACTGATGCCATCTGGCAACAAACTGCAAAACATTTTACCCACAAATGCGCCAAGTGTGCGTAGATCAGAGGATGTGTCCTCCTTGTCGGATGCAGCTGCTACACCGGATATGGAAGGCTGGTTATACAAGCAAGGCGACAAGTACAAGACGTGGAACAAGAGATGGTTTGTGCTCAAAGCAAACAATCTGTTTTACTTTAAGAGTCCCAAGGTATGTGCACTCACCAGTCATTGCGATTGATACATGTATTAAAACCAGGTATATTGTAGGCTGTGCGAATGAAGGGAATCATCAACCTGAAGGGCTACAGAATTGAGGTGGATGAATCCATTCAATCTGGAAAATACTGCTTCATGGCGCATCACGAAAGGGAGAGGACGTTTTACTTTTACACCGAGTCAGAGAAGCCCATGAAAGATTGGCTGAAAGCGCTAATGAAGGCCACGATTGCTCGGGATTTTGCCAGTAAAGTAGTGCTTAGATTGCAACATGATACATATACTAATTAAATGTTGTGTAGCTCCTGTCATGTCATCCAGTACAATCCCTACTATTTCTTTGGAAATGGCTCGCCGCATGCGTCCTCGCCCTCCCTCCACCATCTTCCTCGCTCAAAACGACCCCATGCGTGCAAGCTCTCCTGCACCATACCGCAACAATATGAACCAGCACTTTTCACTCATGTCATTAGACGAACGGGCCCAGCCTATTATGCAATTCTCCCACCAACAAGACATGTCTGTCAATGGCGGCTCTCGTGCTCCCTCTGTCATGAGTATACGGCCTATGGACCAGCAAAAACACATGCTGCCTGACAATGCATCTGATTATTCCATAGATCAACGCAGTCGATTGAAAGACTCAGGGTTCAACAGCACACACGGTGGTACCGCCCTGACACGATCTGCTACAGAGAGTAGTCGCAGCTCATCTGGTCGTCAAAGCATATCCATGGCTTCTGTACAACAGCAATCTGTCAACGATAATGCTACTGTAAATGGGACTGTATTCTATCTGGACGAAGAGGATGAAGATTTGATTGACCCAGAACATATGAGCGTCATCGAGTCCAACCGACCTCCTGCAGCAACAGCGGCTTACAAAGACAACACAGATCGCTTCTCGCAAGTCACTGCTGTGCTAGATACAAGACCTACAAAGCAGGATGCGTATCTTGATTGGATCAATGCTCACATTCAGGGCAACATCAAGAGCCTGACAGAGCTGAGCTCAGGCGAAGTTCTGCTGGAGTTTCTGGAGGTCTTGACTAACAAGGAAATACTAAAACCAGTAGTGATGCCAGGCCAAACATTGAATGCTCAGCGCATGGATCGTGTGATTACAGCATTCAAGTTTATGAGCCTCGAAGGTGTTGATATGGATGGCTCTTGCACTATTAGAGGTAAAGTGGAAAACTCGATGTCAATGCACAATCTACTCACGCTGTGTTGACAGATGTCTTGAATGGCAATGAAATCAAAATCATGCACATGTTGGACGCAGTGGAATATTGGTCCAAATCACAAACGAACGAAAACAACGGTAAAAAGATGGCCAGCGGTGGCACTTTTGGCGAGGATGATCAATGCAAACTAAGAGAGCTGGAGGAAGAGTCTGAAAACATCCTTCCACCCAACTCATTTGCTTCTCGATAAGATACTATCTCCTCCCTTTTATACATAATAACGCTCTTTATATATATTTACACATACTTATCTCTATCCTGCTATTCTGTTATACACTATATTCACTATTATTTCCTACTACTGCTACACTCATTTACCATATTTATCACAACTTTTTATCACTTGGACTTTTCATTGTACTATTCTATCAGCTTATTTAATGCACTTTTTTATGATAAATATTGAAATGAACAAGATATACTGTCATTGCCATTCGCTTGATTAGGGCAGTATGTATAAATCGTTCTCCCAAGTGCACTTCATGAGATCCTATCTAGCTGACTCTCCTATACCTGTGCCTGGCGCTGTAGTGGTTACACTCGGCTCTTTCCATCATGTGATAATTGATGGCAGAGTGTCAAAATCTTGGATGTCCATCTCTTTTTCCACTGTGGTACATGCACTAGAGAAAATAATGAGTAGATGGGCGAGTAAGATGGGCCTCTCGGAGGAGCCTACAGCCAATCAACCACATGCAAGTATTTTTCACGAAAATTTTTCTTGAATCTGAACCCCACCATTTCCAAATCTTGAAGCGAAAAAGGGTATAAAGCAAAATCACGACTGGATATACTCTTCTTTTTTTCTTCTTTACACCTCAAAAAACAATATCAATACACCAAGATGCCTTATACACTTTTAGCCATGGAAAATCCCTTGTTGGATATCCAATGTAAGCCTGACCAAGAGCTCATGGACAAGTACAAGCTGAAGGCCAACGACGCCATCTTGGCCGATGCCTCTCATGAGCCTTTGTACAAGGAAATTGTCGACAAGTATGATGTTGCCTATGTTGCTGGTGGTGCTGCTCAAAACACCGCCCGTGGTGCTCAATTCTTCTTGCCTTCCAACTCTACTGCTTATATGGGTTGTATCTCTGACGATGAGTTTGGTAAGACCATGGCCGCTGCTGCCAAGGATGATGGTTTGTACACCAACTACGAAATCACCAAGGAGGCTGCTACTGGTACCTGCGCTGTCTTGATCACTGGTAACCATCGGTAAGTTGTTGTCTCAAGGGCATTTAACGCGTCTTTGCTGGCGATTGGTTTTGGCATGGACAAGGTCGATTATACACTGGCTATCAGATATCGAATGATGATTAAGTCTATGGATGAGAGTCTACCCATATACGCAATTCGGGTTTTCTCAATCTTATGATCATATATCTACTTGCCCTCTCTGATTGATTCCACGATACCCAATGTATTCCACCTTGTCTCAATGCCTTACCAAGCTTGACATATGTACAGTTTTATTGATTATCTATCTATAGTTCCCTCGTCGCCAATTTGGCCGCTGCTGAAAAGTTCCAAGCTTCTTTCCTCCAAAAGCCCGAGAACTGGAAGCTCGTTGAAGAAGCCAAGTACTTTTACATGGGAAGTTTCTTCATCACTCATGATGGTGGTTACCAATCTGCTCTCTTGGTCTCTCAACACGCTGCTGAGAACAACAAGACCTTTGCCCTCAACTTGAGTGCTCCTTTCTTGTCTCAATTCTTCAAGGAGCGTCTTGATTCCATCATCAAGAACACCGATATTCTTTTTGGTAACGAAGATGAAGCTCGCACTTATTCTCAACAAGCTGGCTGGAACACTGATAACGTCGAGGAGATTGCCAAGAAGTTGTCTCAACTCGAGAAGAGCAACTCCAAGCCCCGTCTTGTTGTCATTACTCAAGGTGCCGAGGCCACTGTCACTGCCCAAGGTGATGTTGCTCACACTTACCCTGTCATCAAGGTGGATGCTAGTGAAATTGTTGACACTAATGGTGCCGGTGATGCTTTCTGTGGTGGTTTCATGGGTTTGTATGCTCAAGGTGTTGAAGACCCTGCTCGTTGTGTCAAGGCTGGCCACTACCTCGCCAACATTGTCATCAAGCGTGTTGGTCCCACTTACCCTCCCATGGCTGAGAGAACCAACATTCCCTCTTTCTAAATCTGAAGCCTACTCAAAATGCGTTGATTTTGTTTCTAAAGAGGTTCAACACCTCTTGTTGTCAATCTCGATTCTATATTCCAACTTCATTTTAAATTTTTTGTTTCCTGTCCTCCTTTTTCACGTAATTCATGTCTTTTAGAAAATTCACTCTGTTTGAATCTTTCCCTGTATCATAGTTTCAACACATATTGTACCTTATACGATAAAATTTATTTATAATTGTAAAAAAAAACCCCCCATGTGAACGCCTCACTCTTGGAATTGAACTGCTCGTGCTAGATCAGGAAGATGTATGTACAGCTAAAAACCTTTTTGATAGGCAAAAGGAGAGGGAAGGAAAAGGAAGAAGATGTACCATGAAATACTCGATTAGGATCTGCAAAGCCATTTAACCAATTTGCTACCAAGAAAGGATGAGCCTTTCCCCACTTTGGGTGGTTTCTTGACCTACTAGAGGAGGTTCATGCTACCCCGGACCTTTGGCTTATATCACGAGGCTAACAATAGCTAAATTCTTCGAATGTCTCCTTTATGTAGTAGTACTTTTTTTATTCGCAATACCCTGTTTAATAGCTTTCATGAAGCCGTACTTTGCTGCCAAACCTTTTTTAAATTCCGATGCGCTTTTTCTTTTTCGATTCGTTAATTCTGATCACAAATCGACCTGTTTGATATATTCTGTATCCTGTAGCCTTTCATATCTATTCCTGTTATAGCCTGATAGTTTAGTTTAATTTATTTTTCGTATATTTTATCCTTATATTGT
>DF836679.1:1285-21234 GCA_000950595.1 Mucor ambiguus
CGACTTTAGCTTCAACTGCATTGGCAGTACCATTGTTATTGGCTTTACCATCAACGGCATCACCTTCATTTTCGTCTTTGAAGGAGTCATTTGTAGCAATATCGAGTAAAGTATTCGCATGACCGAGTACTTTTATTGTTGTCTCGATTGCTACCGTTGACTGGATCGTCGAGGCTCTGAGTTCTCGTTCGAAGAAAGCGGCAAAGACATTATGAACACTAAACCACTCAAGGGATCCCTCTTACGTGCTTTAATACAACCACTGTTGCGTATATGAAGCGGACGCAAGGCAAAGGCCTATAGCTCTGGTTCCCAACTTGGGCTGTTAAAGTGAAGTTTTAAGGGCAGTTGCATTCTTCCATGGTAATAGCGCAATGTAAGAATAATAAGTTACGGGATCAAAATCGCTATATAATTATAATGGCTTTGGCACAATCATCAAAAAACATGCTTTTTTGAAAGTTATACGCAATCTGTACGGTAATTTGCTCTCTAAGGGTTTTACAAAAAGTAAGACCAAAGAGCTTGTGAAGGAAATCTTGGGCAAATGCTATGTTGATCGCAGTAAAGTAATTGGCCCTCATGTCGCTGAATACTTTGCTTACAAGTGTGTAAGTGTTCCCAACGTGGATTTTGGCCCCTATGGCATTGATTGTAGAGGTTCGGTTCATGCTTTTTCGGAGACACTCTAGAAGTCGACCAAGTGAATTTGTAAATACTATTCAAAGAATTGGAATAGAAACTTTGTTTAATATCAATTATTCGAATCACAAGAGCCATACAGAACACACAGATAGCTATCAGCGCTTTTTGTTATCCTTTAAATGCTCAGTTTGATACGGAACGCTCAATATCTAACTTTCACAAATGACAACGTTAGATGTTTATTTTGGATGACAGAAAACCCACCTTTCGATTACTTATTCAGCTTGACGATTTGTAGAGCTCTAGATGACCAATATTAACGTGAGTGTACCCAAACCTATTCAAAGCATGGATGGTTAGAAAATAGACAAACAATATGCCCTTTTATCATAATGGTACACACCAAAAACATGGAGATTATATCCTTTTTAAACAATAAATGAACCTTAATGTGGGATAATGAATAATGTCAATTCAGTAACACAATGAACACCATTTTAAAGCCTTGAACAAGCTTGGGCTTGATTGGCAGATAAGTCTTTCGTGAGAAATCATTAATGTTTGTAAAGATACTTAATGTTTGTCAAGAGGTATAAAAACGATTGTGCCAGTTGATCACAACGATGAATTAGTATAAATACAGACTTCGATTCTATATTTTGAAATCCTTACCTTTTTTTCTTTTCTTCTCTTACTTTTTTTATCTATTCATTGAATGAACCACGTTAGATTGATTCCAAGCATTTTAACTACAAATACCTCCAAATACATCTTCCGTCGTGCTATTATTATTGGTGCCACCCGACAACAAAAATCATGTTTATCCACAGCTGCCACCGCCACTGAATTTCAAGAGTATCCTGGCATTGACGCTCATGCAGACCATCATGCCGTCGTCTCCACATTTGATCTGTTCTCTATCGGTGTGGGTCCTTCTTCCTCACACACTGTAGGCCCCATGAGAGCAGCCAAGATCTTTGTTAGTGACCTCAAAGAACACAACATCCTTGAAAGAGTGCATACATTGAGAGTTGGTAAATATACGAGTGACACCACTGTGATAAGATTTTCACACTGGTGAAAATCAACTGTTTTACCGGATATAGAAATATTTACGATTTGTTGTTGAACCGTGTAGATATGTTTGGCTCTCTGGCACTAACCGGAAAAGGTCATGGTACTCCGGAAGCCATCCTTATGGGTATCGAGGGGGAAACGCCTGACCAAGTGGAAACATCAACAATCAAAGCACGCGTGAACGATATACACACGAACCACTCTATTCATCTAGATGGCACTCACAGAATCCACTTTAATCCCGATAAGCACTTGATTTTCAACTATTTCAAAACATTGCCACAGCATCCCAATGGCCTTCGATTCTGCGCATATGATTCAGACGCCAACATGATTGCAACAAATGAGTACTTTAGCATTGGTGGGGGATTTGTGGTAAATGAAGCTACTCAAATGGATCATGGTGAAAACGTCTACTACAAACGTGAACGTATGGCTGCTCGCAACAACACAAGACGAGAGATGGCTGAACAACGTAGTCAACAGGACATTGCTGTGGTTTCATTGCCATTCAAAACTGCTGAAGAGTTGATTCAAGTGTGTAAGCGTGAAAACATGACAATTGCACAAGTTGTGTTTGAGAATGAACTCAAGTGGTCCACTGCTGAAGAGATTCGTGAAAAGCTATTGAGGATTTGGAATACTATGGATGATAGCATCAAAAATGGTGTCATGGCAAACGGCGAAGGTACTTCATACTAAAGAACAGCACTGGACCATATTGACTAATATCGCTCTAATAGACCGTCTCCCTGGCGGCCTTAATGTGCGTCGAAGAGCTCCCGGTTTATATAACAAACTCTTGAAAGGTCTTTACGGCCCCGTTGTCACTCAAAATACATACATTGACTCTAGAATTCCACTGCCCAGACAAGCTCAACCCTTCAGCGATGCCCACAATGAGCTCATCAGCACTGAAGTCAGTAAAGACCAGCTATATACTTCAGAAGACAAGTCGCCATTGTCCTTGTCAGTCCTACCTAAGCGTCCTCGCAAACGATTCTTTTTACCAGCTCTGGATTATCTATCTGTTTATGCTATTGCTGTAAACGAAGAAAACGCTTGTGGTGGTCGTGTAGTTACTGCACCTACAAATGGCGCTGCTGGTACGATTCCATCAGTACTAAAATACTATTTGGAATTCATCTCAGAAAATCCAGAAAATGATGTGATGGAGTTTTTGTTGACGACTGCTGCTGTGGGTATGTTATTCAAGCGTGGTGCTAGTATCTCTGGTAAGTGCTCATCAACCGATCATTCATTGGCAACCATACTAATAAACCTTAAATAGCTGCTGAGGTGGGATGTCAGGGCGAAGTGGGTGTAGCATGCTCCATGGCTGCTGCTGGTTTTACAGCAGTGATGGGTGGTACTATAGAGCAAGTAGAAAATGCTGCTGAAATCGGCATGGAACATAATTTGGGCTTGACATGTGATCCCATTGCTGGTTTAGTACAAGTACCATGTATCGAGAGAAACGCGTTGGCTGCTGTCAAGGCTATTGCTGCTGCTCAACTGGCTTTGAATGGCGAAGGTGATCATCGTGTATCTCTTGATCAGGTCATTGAGACCATGAGACAAACTGGCTTGGATATGATGTCTAAATACAAGGAAACAAGTCAAGGTGGTCTAGCTGTCAATGTGCCCATGTGTTAGGGATCTAGCATTGGCAATGTATTATTTATTTATTTATCTCTGATATGCTTTTATGTAACATCTCTATCTACATCTTATACCTATATTAGAATTTCCGAGATATCTGTTTCATCATTCTTTTGAAATAAACTTGTGTATTATAATTTATCATCTCTAACAGGCTCGACATTGAAGGAATCTTATCTCATTTTGATAATATTGAGTGCCAATTTTTCAGATTGCATTAGAGATTCGCATTTTCATAAGCATTTGAGAGAGTCTTAATTAATAGTAGCCGGGCTATGCTATATTACAACTTGCTACCCTGCTCTTGTTAACTTCAAAAGCATCGATTACATCTGAAAGAGGCATTTTACAAGCCAAAAGCAATTGAATCGCCGCTCATTTTTTTTGTTCTGATTTGTTAAATCTTGAACCTTTTAGACACGATTCGACCTATCCTGTGAGATTTGACTATATAAACTGTAATGATCATCCCTTACTTTCTAATGCATCTTTCAAGTACGTTTTGAGGCGGTTCCTATGGTATTAATTATAAAGCATGTTTTGATTGAGCTTATTGAGCAATGCTTGAGGATATAAAATGACGTTTTAGGCGAAAATGTCGAAACCCCACATATAAAGGTCTCACAAACAAAGTTTTAGGGTCTGCTTTGGATCAAGAGAAACAATTTGATTCAATGTATACCTTAGTAGAAGTCTTCATTTTTGCGTTCAAAAACACGATCATTTGATTTTCGATGAAAAGTATGAGGTACCCCTCATGGTTTGGAGTCGATTTTCGACAATTCCAAAAATGTTAAGCAAAGGCGTCAGGAAGTAAGTACTAGCCGAGAGTAATTGTTTGGTGTTGCTCTGACATTCTATGACGGCTACTAAGGTGAGATATCAGTAATCAAATGTCATAAATTTTGGCTGTGTTTTCCACGTTTATGAGTAGAAATATACGCTTGTGAGAAGCTTCATGGATAGAAATACATTCTCTTAATTCGTATTGGTGTGAAGCATGGCTGAGCATCCAGATATTTAAGTTGTAGATACAATTTTTTAGTGTTTTGGAGAGGTTGGATCACTTGCACCATCGAATTATGGTTTATTGTTGACTTTTTGTGGAGCTAAGGCGACACAGCATACACTGTTGGATACTCGTAATATGTAAACTATCAGTATGTTATAGGAGCTGTATATTTTCATACAGAAGCTCAATTGTGAACTGAGGAAATGTTTACTTGCTTTATATAGAATTAACTTGCGTGTTCAACAGCCGTAAAACGGCTTGCATTACTACTACAGCTAGCAGCGTAGTGCATTTGTCCTTGGAATCAGCGAGAGCTTGCTGCCTGGCTGTATCAGTACTACTGTATCTTTGTGATGGTATAGTTGTGAAAAGCGAGAGATCGGGAGCCTCCATTGACCTTCCAGCACTTCTCTTTTCTCAAAGTGCGTGGAGTCACCTTCTTCCTGCCGATTCAAGACATTTGTTCATTAGAGTAAACGTAGCACTGGTTTGAGAGTGTTTATTATCTATTTTCACCTTGTGTTGTTATTGCTGATTCTTCATTCTTTGCTTCTATCCAGAAGCTCTGCATTTCTATAGTAAGCAGAAACAATGATAAGAGCATGTAACTACATTAGAATTGTGTGCAGCATTCTCATTGACGTCTTTGATCAACAGTTTTACCTGACGACAAGGTCACCTACTACTAGACTCTTGACTATACAGCATATCTTCTTCGTAAAATACTACTACTTGCAACAATTTAGAAATACAATGTCATTATTCACCAATTCTGAATGAAATAGACATACCTTTCTGACTTGCTGGCTTCTACAACTCCTTCAAGAGATAATGAAGCAATGTAGGGAAAGTGCTATTTTCTATGGTGAAATAAGTACAACTAGGCAAGAGGGGCAATTGGAATCATCAGACGAAGCGAATCAAGCTCTTTCTGCCTCTAACGATGTCCCGTGTTTCACAACTCTGCCCTTAGCAACTATAGAACTGTCATTTTATGTTCGTCAAAAAATATGTTAAGTCTTGTTGGTCTCATTTCCGTGTCCATTTGCTGCAAAAGCTATGCTGTTATACTGACTGAATCGAGAATTCATACTTCTCTACATTGAGTTTACAAATGCTGACTCAACAGAGAAAAATTGACTGAAGACACTGCCGTGGTAGTCTCTCAAATGCTCTAGATGTTGTGCCAAACTCAAGATAGCATATGATAAATACCAGCTAGTACTGCATTCAACTCATACTATCATAGGAACAAAACAGCCCACAATAAAGAACACATCACAGATACTCGCGGTACTTGGACCTGCAACCCTACGCCATGTTAATTCCACAAATTATAGGTCTTTGATGATCATCAAGTAGTCTGCTAGTACTCAAATATATGTCAAATCTTGCTATACATTAAGTTATACCAAGAAGTGTTGCTTCAATCCGTTAAAGGCTCTGGCCGTCGAGAATTGGATCGTCGTTCGAAGCATCTGCTGTGAATTGGACAATCTCGAATGCTTTACGCTGCCTCTAAAATGCACAGACCCTCTGATATTCAAAGATCATCATTAGGTTGCGTCAGTGGACTAACATTTTAATGATGCCCTCTTTAAAACGAAGCAGAAATCATCCAATTTTGCTTTCCCAATGCAACAGCATCCACATTCTGATCTACATTAATTTGCTTTACACTACCAGATGGGAGTCACAAGTTTGGCTACAAGCATGGCAGGCAAATTTGGTTGCCATCTGGCTTTCTTTTTTTCTCTTTTTCCTATCATCACACCCAACACACCCACACACACACATACACAGTTTTGATTTCATTCGAATATGGAAATCTCGAGTGGTCCCTTCTTCACCACATCAACTGGTCTTATTGACAGTATCGACAGTAAGTATGGACATGTATCGTACGCGCGTAAAGAACTTCAACTTTTTTGTATAGAAAAATTGATGGTCGTTTTGAGAGATGGCCGCAAACTGATTGGCACATTGCGATCCTTTGATCAGTTTGGTTAGTTTGTTTGTATCGAAAGACGATTGGAATGGATTCATTAACATGAGATGGATATATGCAGCAAACCTCGTCTTGCAAGATACAATTGAAAGAATCTATGTGGGCAACTGTTATGGCGATATTCCAAGAGGTATCTTTTTAATCCGTGGAGAGAATGTTGTATTGCTTGGCGAAATTGTAAGAAGGAAATGATGAGATCAGCTTGGTGGAAAGAGATAAACTCATGCCTATTGATGTGTAGGATCTGGATAAGGAAGAGCAAATCAACTTAAGGCAGGTTCCTGTTGAAGAGATTTTGGTTGCACAGCGTGAAGAGATTGAGGCAAAGGAAAAGGTTGAAAAGATTAGAAGCAAAATCTTGCATGATCAAGGATTCTGTGTTGATTCTGCACAAAACGATTTGTATTGATAGTAGTATATAGTAATCATTCAAAATGTATAAATTTTCTTTCTTTTTTTCTTTTTACGTATCATGTTGACAAAGGGAAGGTTTATTAATGTAATTGTTAGTAGTAGGGGTAGTCGTAATTTTTTATGCCTTGTTGTTGTTCTTGGTATCATTATCGTTGCTGCTGTGAAATATTCTAGATGTTTTTCTCATGATTTGATCGATCAAGCCACCAAGAGCTGCTAGGGGGACCAGAAAGATACCACAACAAACGCAGTTGTTGACATTGGATGATTCACCAGGTGAAGTGAAGGGTTCATTTGTAGGATGGGCAGGATCAACAGCCTTCTTTGGATTATTGGACACAGGAGTAGACATTGGAAAGTTCAGCTTATACAAGAATGAAAAGGAGGGAAAAAGAAAGTAGAGAATGAAACATATGAAATACACAGATTTCATCAAGGTGCACGTCACTGTAAAAACAGCAGCTCAATACAATCAAGGGGAACATGCTATACCATCATGTATAGAATTGATTGTCATACAATAGCAGCACTGTCTAGAACTGAGTTCCGCAGAAAGAGTGTGCCTCGAGACACGAGGCACCCATCGCTATTTGTTATGGCATGATTCTCGGCTAAACTAGAGACACAGATGAAGGGCAATCATCATCGTACTATCTTTTGATAGTATATGAAAGCATTGCACATGCCATTGTGGTTAGCAATGGCTTTCGATACGATGGGCTGAATGATGACATTTTGGTAACATTGGATTAGAGTTATACAAGCATTACTCTATGAATCTCATCAATATCTTTCAGACACATCCCACCCCATTTGATCTGATTCGGTTATTTGTCTTTACTTGTCAAATGTTGATCAGACTGAGCCATGAGTTCATGAAATATAAGCAGCGATCATGTATTTCAAATATCAGGGAAGGAAAGATAAAGAGTGCAAACTCTTTTGTGAGTAGCTTTACAGGATGTCAAAATCTTGGTTACGTTTGTGCTGTTCAAGCTTATCTGATGGTATCCAATGCTCAATGCTACTGGCCTGAATCCCAATGGATTTCAGATCAATTATATGAGTAGCAAAGCTTTTGATGAACCCATTGAAATTTGGTTAATGTATCCACCAATCATCATAGGAAGGCATTTAGATATATCTTTGATTTTTGACGATGCTTTGGAACTATCAAACACCAATCAATGATAAAGAAGTTCATTGAATCGCCGTCTCTCTTTCAGATAATGTCTCCTCCTTTCCTACACAATCAATTGAAAATCTTTTTATCTATCTCTCTCTTCTACCCCTTTATCATACTCTTTCATTTTCTTTTTGTTGTAAATTGGTTGTTTTATCAACATCAACATTTGGATAAAGGGTAACCATGGCAACTGCTACCGTCAACATTGAAAAGTCTGATGATCTACTCGTCAAGATTGAAGATCTCTCCAATTTAGCTAAAGCATCGGGCTATAAAGGCAAGGGCAACATACTTAGAGACTACATTGATGACCTGCTGGATGTACTGGACGACTTGATCCGACTTTCTGCTGATCGTTTCATGAGCTTGGGTGATGTCGATCATGATGACATTGAGGAAGAAGAGTATGAACAATACATTGTTCATCCCAATGATATCATTCGAGCAAAGGGATTCTCCAGTACCATCTTGCTGAAGCTGATTTCTACAGAAATACTGTTTGAAGATGACAAGGATGATGAGAGAATGGAAAGAGCCTCTCGATTGTTGGCACACATGTCTGGTAGAGGAGGTATATTGTTGAATTGTATAAAATTTTCTGCTTTCAGATCTTAACCAATCATGTGGATCAGCTGCAGGCTCAATTACTCGCACGTGGCACATTCCGTACCTGAACTCCAATGGTGTTCGACAAGAACTGCTTGTGCCTCTTCATGAGCCATGTTATGTGGGCAATGATCTTGGGTTTAAGACATGGGGAGCAGCTCCTATGATGGCCAAGTAAGCAGTGATTTTATTGGTTATCAAATCAAATACTAAATGTACACTGCGATAGGAAATTGTTGCAACAAAATATTATACCTAACCTTCCCGATTGCCGTGTGCTTGAACTAGGCACAGGCACAGGCATGGTAGGTTTGATATGTGATCATTTGGGTGCCAGCGAGATCCATGTGACAGATTATCATCCTCGTGTGCTTGAAAATGTGGCGTACAATGTCGAATTGAACAAATCTCGAGCTCAAGTATCCAAACTCGACTTTATTCAAGTTGCCAGAGACGAAGCCAGCGAATGGCATAATCAAAAGTTTGATATTGTTATTGCCAGCGATTTGCTGTACGAGATGGAACATGCCGAGTACCTTCCGATTGCTGTTGAGAAGCTGATGAAGAACGATTTCTATTTCATGATTCCATTACGAGAGACACATTGGGAGGAGGTCCACCACTTTGAAGCCAAGATGAAGTCTTTGGGGCTGTCAATCAGACGAGTTCAAGACAGTGAACGAGAGGAGGAAGAAGGGCTGGTACAGTTTAGATATTATGAGTACACCCGTGGTGCAATATCAAATGTATCACAATAGTAACAACGTCATTCGAAATCCTATATAAATAATAAAATACCAATTTCTCTTTCTTTCTTTCTCTCTCTCTCTTTTTGTCTTTTTTTTTTCTTCTCTGTCTCTCTATTATATTTACTCCTTACTGTATATCGCACAGACAGACGCAGGTACTATTTTATTTGTTGTTTATAGATTGGGTTTAGCTGATTCTGTGTTCTATGTTGTGTAGCTGGGAAACATGAATTATGATACAACGCCAACACCTACTTACAAACAAATGGCCAACAACCCAAAAGACATGTACTATAGCAATAACAACAACACCAACAATAGCACAGGTTCAGACTCGTTTAACGTCAATGCCAGAACCAGCATGAACTCTCCATCCATAGAGCATATTGACGAGGAATTGCAACAGAGACAGTAAGTAATATTCATGCATTTCAATCAGAACGCAAAGAGACGCACGTGATAAATAGGAGAAAACAAGTAACAATTTATACCATCTCTCTCTCTATTTAGTATGCAACAGTTGTTTGATAAAAAGAGAAGAAGACGAGAATCACATAATGCAGTCGAGCGTAGAAGAAGAGACAATATCAATGAGCGTATATTTGAGCTATCCACACTGTTACCCGATAGAGATGCAAGCAAAAACAACAAGGGCACAATACTACGCAAATCAGTGGATCACATCAGACTACTGCATGATAAAGTTAATCAGTACCAACAACGAGTGCAAGAGCTTGAAAATATGTTGGACATGTATAGAATGCGATGGGGGGATTTGCCTAGTAACAGCACCAACAATACAACAGCTACCAACAGCAACAATAACAATCTGAATCTGAGCAATATACCATCCTCCTACTATCAACAACAACAACAACAACAACAACAACAACAACAGTAACATTGGGATGTATAATAACTTTACATCTTGTTTCGTACCTTTTTTTCTTTTCTTTACTACCTCACTACTACTATTTTATTTATTTATTTCCCTCCTCTTTGTTCTGAATATACTTAATAATTCCTTCCACATCATGGTGAAAATCTTTTGCGGCCACCCAATCAGACATAAAACGAGGTATTAAACCACCTGCTGATGAACGTTGAATACAGACCCATTCCACTACCTTGTCTCCTTGTTCGTTTTCTACTTCAGAGACCAGTTCCCAGGCTTCATAAGCACCACGAACATAGCCTTGTTTGATTTGATCATAAGCAACAGGTTGGCTTGTTACCATAAAGGATCGAGCATTGGTTTCTCGAGTAGCCACTAGCTCTACAAATTCTCGATTGGCACTTGGAACGGGTGTTTTAAAACCGAGCCAAAACAGGTCTGCTTCATTATGTACATGTTGCAATAAAATAGCATCTGTCAGTTGTTTTACATATTTGGTCTCGTTTACACTGTGGTTGAGATACAGCAAGGAACGTAATTGATCATATGTGACCTGATCTGCACCATGTATGCTGGAGCGTTGAATGTAAGCATGGCCTTGCTGGCCCTTGTTTTTACGAGTTGTGATTTCTCCGTGCGTGTAAATGACGGGCCATTGCCTTGACTTCTTGACCAAGTCGAGAACTTGCTCGAATGACTGGTCAATGATGCGATTCGTCTTGACTGTATCCTGTAAATCTTGCAGCGTAATACTCGGTTCTATCATGTTGTTTAGTAGTCAAGAAAAATAATGGCAAACGAGAGAGAGAGATGTTGGATTGAGATAGCGCATGACACAAATGGCCCAAATGCAGGAGATCCTCCACGCATTTTTCATAGTGTAGAGTTTGAAATAAATCGCCTCCTTGTTGGTCTTTATTGATATTCATGTATTTAAATTAATTCAAATGATCATCCCAAAGTGACATTGTATGAGGCTGTTGTTGCTGTTGTTGGTAGAAATGTGGGTCAAGTGAGCTTTCTTGTCGATGATGACGTGAAAATCTCGGTGGAGGTTGTTGAGCGATTGGTAATGATCGAATGGTGCTGGAATCATCATTACTGCTATTTTTACAACTGCTACTTCTTTGGCTGCTCAGGAACATGGAATCGTGCAATGAGGGTCTATATTGCTGTCGAGCAGCACCGACAAAGGAGCTCATGGGGGATATGGATCTCGATGTTGTTGTCGTGGTAGCAGTGTTTCTATTGGCAGACGATTGAAATAGTTGCATGGCTGATAGAGTGTAATTGTCGGTATCAATGTCTGTGGATGTCCTCTTGTCATTCTGCCGTTGATTGGAAAAAGGATTATAGCTGGATGTCTGCTTGTTGAAATCACTGCTATCACTGCGTTTCATGTGAGGATACAGCGTGGTAGGTGTCTATAGATAGGCAACATTAACAACACATCTGCACAGATCTAGATTCATGTACTTACATCAACAGCACTGGCATCCATTTTCAGAGGCGAGGAGGCATACCCAGCAGTATGGTGCAATTTACCAGGACTCGTGATGACTGTCAACTTTTCATTGATGCTGCCCTGCTGATGCATGATGGTGCTGCTACGTCGATAGTCTGTGCTGTTGCTGTAAAAGATGTTATCACCGCATACGCTTTCACTCATATCACTGGCACTACTATTGGTGGTTGTATTGGGAGCTTGAGACCGTTCGTTTTTATAGGACTGACACAATGCAGCTGTACTCGTATCAAATTGCAAGCTCTTTTCTGGGTCAGGATGTTGGTCGTTCAGGTAGAAAAAAGGAGAGATCCGTCTCTTGTTATTTGTCTTGCTATGCTTGCGTTTCTTGAACAAAAAGCATGCTACTAAAAGACTAAACAAACCCAAAACACCTACCACAATGCCTGCTATCTGAGCTACTGTCATTTTATCTGCGTTGGCTGCTGCCGATGAGCTGCCATTACACATATTGCTCGCGGTTGCTGTACTGCTTGGTGTACATGTGGATGTGGATAGGACGGTACTGACACCAGATATGCTAGTGACAACAGCAACGGTAGGAGAAACAGAGGCAATCGATGTTTCGGTCAATGTCACTGTTGGATTTGATGCCATGCTTTGTTGTATATCTGTTGTGGGTTGGCTGTCTGGTTGATTGTAGTTGTGGTAAGGTGATTCAGTGTAAGCCTGAACGTCTTGGGTAGTCTGTGTGGCTTCAACCGTCATGGGAGCTTCTGTTGTTTTGTGCGCTTGCGTTGTTGGCTCAACTTGATCTTCTGTAGCTGCAGTGGCAGTGGCCACTACGTCTGTGGTAGTGGTCAGGGCTGACTCTGATGTTGCCTCGGCTGCTGTTGTGGATTCAGGCACAGGTACCTCTGTTACTGTTTGTTTTTGAGGGGTATTGGAATATTTGGCTTGGTCTGTTGCATCAGGTGATGGGCTCATGTCAGATGTATCGCTTTGTGTGGTAGTAGAGGTAATGTATGTTGAAGAAGACATGGCGTGAAAGTGAAAGAGAAAGCAAAAGAAAAACAAGAAAAGCCTGGTTTTATATACCGTGATTCTACACAATAAAATCTGATTTTAGTGCTGATTTGTAGCAACACAATCAATATGGAGCAACTGGTATGCTAGTATAATTTTGTTCATTAAAGGCATTGTCAGTACCTTTGATTTATGAATTTGTGCAACAGCGTCAATCCTTAACCAGATGTTACACATGCCAATATTGTTTGTTCTGCTTGTTTTAATGTACCTTAGGCTGGCTCTACTTATAGCTTGTATCACATTAATCGTCGCAAATCATTCAGATGTGTATTTTTTTTCATAGTAAAAGTTTATTCATTGAATAGTAGTAGATAGATAATACATATAATAAAAGGGAATGTCAAAAGAAAGAAAGAAGAGGGCATAGATATTAGAAATAAAGGAGTGTAAGTATATGTATACAAGCGTCAGACCCACGGGTTAATCTCTCTCGTCCGGTGGCAAATAGAGCCCACGCTGAAGTCGCTGAGCAATTTGTTCTTCATTCCAGATAGATTCACGACGGTTATTGGAAGAAGAAGCACCTGATTTGCGATGATGAACCAGATAATGGAGATCAATCATCATGCCTTGTTCAAAGTCATCCACGTAGCCAAAATCACTAATGAACCCAGGATCATCTATGCCAGCATAGGTTGTAGTATCTAGTGCCATCATGGACTGTGGCTGTTGTTGTTGTTGTTGTTGTTGTTGCTGGTGATGAAGAGAATACAGATTAAAGTTACCACTAGTCGACAATGATTCAGCATAGTCAGAGCCATGATGTCTATAATAAGGATCGCTGTATTCCAAGGATGGTGTCACAGGAGATTGTACCATGATGCTGCCATCGTAGGAATGAGGTTTAGCCAGCGTGTGTGGTTCTTCATGGATGTTGTTGCTGGGACTTTTGTACATTCTAGCGTCATTGTAGTTGCCATGCATAGTGAAAGGAGAGGGAGACACCATGCCGCTATTGAGTGAATAGTCAGAGCCAAATACAGATCGCCTGCCATTGTTGTTGCCCTGGTAAGTGTTTCTACTAGCGCTTCTTGACAGCGACCCATACACACTGCTACTGGTACTACTGGTGGTGCTGGCATTACTGCTGCTTGCATTTCTTGTCCGAGGCGCAATGCCCACAGCACTCAGATTGGTGCCACTCATCGCACTGGGAGATCGGGTGCCTTGCAGACGCACTTGGGCTATGGCAAGTTCCTGAGCAGCTGCCTGAGCTTGCATCTGGAACTCCATATTGCGGTAGTTTTGCTCTTCGACTTCTCTCATGTTCTTGCGCACAGCCACCATCAGAGCATGAATCACGCTTTCAAAGTTTTGCAGGGCCATTTCGCATTTCTTTCGCTCTTGGGCAATCATCTCCAATTCGTGCTTTTTGGACTTTTTCTTATCGCTAGCTGTAGTGTGGATCAGAAAGAACTGGGCCTCGTTTTCAGAGATGATGAGCTCTTCAATGCGGAATACCAGGTAGCTCAATTGAGAGCGCAAGTCTTTGCGAGGAATAGGAATGTTGATGACTTGTGTGGCGCTTTCTTCAATGGCTTTGGTCAAGCTTCTGTAACCATCTATAGAAATCTAGCGAGGCATGTGAGTATGGATACCAGTCGTTATTCTCATTTACGAGCTTACATTGTTGTCTTCAATGATGATGGATTGCAGATGCTTGTTTGTCTTGAGCACGCGAGCCAAGGCAAAGGCGCCTGCATCTTCAATGTACAGGTTGGAAATGTCCAGATGCTGAAGAGATGCGTTGTGGCGCAGGCCAGGCAGAGCTTGCACAATGGCATTGCATATCAGCGATCTTGGCTGGAAAGCAGAGAGCGGTGAACGGACGACCTTGTTGTGGTCAAAATTGAGCTCCAGTTCGGTCAGACATGTGTTGCGTTCAAACAAAGAGGTGAGCATGCGAACGGTGTCTTCGGATATCTCATCCGTGTCGCGCATAATGACATCAGACAAGTTAAGGTGTGTGATGGTCTGGTTGTCTCTGAGACAGTCAATGAATTCGCGCAGAGTAGAGTCATCCCATTCAATACGAGCAAACGAAATCGACTTGGGTCCCTCACCTTGCAGTAGAGCAGAGTGCAGTTTGGGCAGATACATCACTTCCTTCATGATAGGATTCTGCTCCAGGTTCAGATGCATGGATCGATTGCCAGACTGGCTGATGCTCACCAATATGTCGTACACGTTCTTTCCGTTCAAGTTGCAATCACCCAAATGAAGCGACTCGATACAGTTGAACGAAGGTGTTTGGATCCACTTGCAGAGACGAGCAATGATATCGCTGTTCATCTTGGACCCGCCTAGATCCAGTTCTCTCAGACGGCTGGACTCTAGCATAAAGTTGTAATTGGCGCCCAGTAGATTGTGTCCTCTCATACGCAGAATCTCCAGGCGCTTAAAGTGAGCCATCATTTTCTCCACCAAGTCAGCATCAATGGCCATTCCGTTACTCAGCTTGGACGACAGGTCCAGACTGATGATTTGGTCTGGATTCTTTTCAAACAGGGTACGAAGCACCATTTCAATCATGTCCTTCTCCAAACCGCAGTCGTTGAGATACAGTTCCTTGATCGACTTTTTGTGCTCCTTGATGCCACTCATCAGTTTGCTCAGATCAGCTTCGGTCATCTTGTTCTTGCCAATGCTGATTCTGCTCAGCTGTGTTTTACCAGATCGCATCACGGTGCCAATGGTGGCAATAGCAGAGTGTCTTCGCATGGGGTCTTCCGCAGGCGATGCCTTGCCAATGGAACAGTTGGTGAGATCCAGCTTGCGCAGCAGTTTGAGGCTTGTCAATATGTTGTAAATCTCGTTGGAGAGCAGGTTCTTGTCGTTCAAGGGGTGGCTCTTTACAAATGCCCACCCATGATTGGGCTGTGCGGTCCACGTCTCCAGCTCGTCGAGAGGACAGTGTGCCAAGCACACTTCGACAAAGATGTTCTGTGGGTAGGATGGTGAGCTTTCGTGTCATTGACTGGACGATCAGGTACTTACATTGGATTGAATGGTACGAAGAATGGCCAGCAGTTCGTACTTTTCATACTTTGGAGGTGTGCCGCCTATTTCATGAGGAGGCAACAATGTAAAGGATTTGGCCTTCAGGGGGCCTGTGATTGTGAAATTGAAGCGAGATTTGTTCATGTTCATGGCTGCCGTGTAAGCGCGCAACGTAGAGTTGAATCGATGCACTTGCTCATCGTCGTGTCCCGTCATCTCATCCTCAGGGTCCAGTGGCACAACATAAGGCATCACTTGTGCGTACTTGATGTGCTCTGGCATCTTGTCATACAGCGATGATGCCATTCCAGGGATAATTGACTCGATGGAGCGATGCAGATACTGGATAATCTCCTCACAGAATGTAGACGCAAAGGCCAGCTGCCGGTTGCTCTTTCCGACCTGCTTGATATCAATCACCACAGTATCGTCGATATTGTCATAGCGAATCGAATGAATCGACAGCACGCCAAATCGGTCTCGCTCCACAGTCTTGAGATACTCGTCATCCAGCACCGAGATGGGCAAAAAATAGAAGCTGAACTTGCCAATAGCCATAATCACAGGCAAGAACACTTCTTTGGGCTGGTCTCCGCCTGCAACCTTGAATCTCTTTTCTTTAAACACCACCTTGTACATCTTGACTTGGTCCGAGTTATTGAATGTATCGCTCTGTTTGGCCATGCGATCCAGCACAGCGTATTTCTCGGTGCCTGTTATACTGTCAATGCGAGGGTGGTGTACGCAAACCGCCTTTCGCAATGCTTGGACCCACTGCCTAGCCTCCCGTTCGTTATCAGCTGTCAGTGTATGCGATAATGCTTGTCCAGACTGAGGATGAAAGTACTCGATGCGAAACGTAAACAAAGAGGTGGCCACCAGTTGCACAGCATAAACACTGGATAGTTCGAGAAACACGCGGTCCTTGTCAATCATCTTGGAAGCTGCGCCCTGTGTGATGCTGCTATTGCTGCTGTGGCTGTGGCTGCTGTGCGTACCTGAAAACTCGAAAAAATTGATCTCGCTACGTGCCTTTTGCGAGGATTTGTACAAGAGCAGTTGATTGTTGGTCAATACGAAATGGCCCCGCTTGGATTTGCTAAGTATCTTTTTGTCTGGCTTGTATACAGCATCGCCTGCGTACAGTACCCGAAAGGACGCTTCCGATTCCAAAAGTGCTTTGTTGGCTTTGAGCTTCATTTCCTCTGAGGGTGGGAACATGGGATATGTCTTTGCAGGCACTGATTGTTGTTGTTGCTGTTGTTGCTGTTGTTGCTGTTGTTGCTGTTGTTGCTGTTGTTGCTGTTGTTGCTGTTGTTGCTGTTGTTGCTGTTGTCGTTGTTGTTGCGGTGGTGCGGGTGGTGCTGGCAGCGATTGAGGCTGCTCTCTGACTGCGCTGCCCAAAGAACCATTTGTCATGGCTGATAAAGATGGCCTCATCATAGATATAGCTTCCTGTTGTTCCTCTTCAGTGGCATAGCTGTTCCTGAAATCAAAACCCTGTGCATGTCTGGCGATGGGTGATCCGGGAGAGTGATTTGGATGATAGTAACGATTTGTAGGGGATGAAAGGTAGTCAGAGGAATAAGAAGGCGTCGTTGGAAGTGGTGCTGCTGGTGGGAGAGGAGGGGAAGCGGGATATCTGCCATCATAGTCGCTGGAGTTAGGGATGCGAGACTGATCGGCGTACATGTTGTAATTGTGGTGTGGTATGGATCCTCTGGATGCTGAGGAAGAAGAAGATAAGGAAGAAAGCGTCGAAATAGCAGAAATAGACTCTGATCTGGCTTTCATCATGTTGCTGTTGTTGCTGATGGAGGCAGATCTCATGGTGTGTGGTGACAAGGACGGATAAGATGGAGATCTTGGCTGCAAATGCTGATTATTTATCATCTGTTAAAGAAAGAGAGAGAGACACATTATCAGAAAAAGCAAAAAGAGATATCTATTGTATACATCTTTGTTCTACTGCAAGCGCCCAATGATATCATTGACATGGCAGCACTTGTCTGTTCTGCGAGTTTACATTGCTAGCTTCCTACTGTTGTGGCACTGTCCGCCCAAAACTGGGAAATCAAGACAGGAGCCAATGACATGAGCTTAATTGTACGCATGGTAAAGAGAAGCGTCTACACGTGGAAGTTTATTTAAGCTATTTAAATACGATTGAAATCTGGCATGTTATCAACGGCACCAATACCAACAACAGCTGCGTCACGCTGCAAATAATCTTGAGCTACTCGTCGCACATCATCTACTGTAACCTTGGCAACCAATTCCTCGACTTCTTTTGGTGACATGCGATCTCCTGAAGTTAGCAACTGACGACCAATGTCCTCTGCAATAGGCGTGCTTCCATCTAAACTCAATAAGAGACCTGCTTTCAATTGTTGTTTAGCACGCTGAACTTCCTCGTCTGTCACTGAGCTGGATAAGCGACTCCACTCGTTCTTTGTGGATTTGAGCAGCTCGTCAATGCGGTCCTTGTTCTCTGTGATCAGATAGATGCCCCACAGTCCAGTGTCCTTGTAGGATGTGTTGAATGACATGAACGAGTTGGCGAGTTGCTTGTTGTAGAGCACAGATGATAGGCGAGAATCCAAATGGCCTGTAGCTCCCAAAGAGCGATCCCAGGACCCAATAATAGATTGCATGACAAGCAAAGGAAAGTAGTCAGGTGATGTCCAGCTGGCGCCCTCCACCGCAACAGCAATGTGAGCAAGCTGAGCATTGGGATCCCTCACTCTGAAATCGGCTCCTGTGAACACTGCCTTCTTCATGGCACTTTTACTGGTGGAAGCGTCTAATTTGTTGGGCAAGCGACCAAAGTGAGTCTCGGCAAGCTGGACAAGCGCATCATGGTCAATGCCACCCGAGCCAACCAAAATCATGCGTTCGCCAGTGTAGTTGGTTTTGATGTAGTTGGAGAGATCGTCTCTCGTCAGTGATTGAATGTTCTCTTTGGGGCCCAAGATGGTCAGTCCCAAAGGTTCATCCTTGAAAGCTGCTGCGTGCAAATGATCAAAAACAACTTCCTCCATCTGCTTTTCCACCTCCTCCTGTTCTCTAAGAATCACATCACGCTCTCGTTCAATCGCTCCAGGGTCCAATGTTGAATGCTGAAGGATGTCTGACAAAATCTCGACGGCTTGAGGTACATCGTATTTGAATGCTTTGGCGTAGTAGACGGTTTGTTCGCGAGATGTGTATGCGTTCAAATGTCCTCCCATGTTTTCAATTTGCAGCTCTAAATCTCTTTGACTTCTGGATTTGGTCCCCTAAGAAAGAGGTCGTCAATGGCACTGCCAATGCACTGTCGCAATGCTGCTCTCTTACCTTGAATGCCATGTGCTCCAAGAAATGGGCAGCACCATTGTTCTTTTCGTTTTCAGCACGGGAACCTGCATCGATCCACACACCTACTGTAGCTGTTTGAGAAGCTGGATTCTCTTCGGTGGCGACAGTAAAGCCATTGGGTAGAATGGTCTTGCGCAATGTTGGGAGTAAGTGGGTTGTTGTCGCAAGACTACGACGATACTATAAATGGCAAAACATGTTACTTTGTTCGTCTTGAGCATCCTCCAGCAGATTCGATAGGACTCGACTTACCACCATATTTCTGTTGCTACCCAATAAGGGCTTGGCGAGCTTGGATAGTAAGAATTTGGATGCCATATTGATGTATAAAAGTAGTTGAAAGAGAAAAAAAAACGAACGCTTTAGAATTTTTTACAGGGCTGTTTGAAAGGATTGTATACTTTCTGTCTCCCCGCAAAATTGTACATCCAGCAACCGCCCTAATTCTCTTTACCAATCATCAACATTTCTTGGCCATATTAGTAATCTATTGGTATCCAATAGCAACTGCTAATTTGGTTTAGTATGGTGCAATCACCTCAAATTTGAGTCAAAATGTAAATACGGATAGGAAAGGGACGGATCGTTACGAATAAATGCAATGTAAGAAACTACTATCAATGATGCAAATGCACTTCATCGTCCATATCAACGGTCAGTGCAACGGCTACAGCCATATTAGTAAGTCAATTTAATACATTAGGCTCTGCATGCAGCTCAGAACCAACACAATCATCATTATGGCCCCTATAGCATATTCAAGATATCACTATTGATCTAATTT
>DF836678.1:1342-11518 GCA_000950595.1 Mucor ambiguus
AGCATTTAATTTGAAGGAAGCCCGCAGGGCGACGCCGTCATTGAGCGTAGCGAGATCAAACGGCTAGTTATACTTGAGAATGTCCATCAGGCTAGACTGTGTACAAACAATTCTTGCAAGCATTGTACAAGACTATGCTCAAATATAATTCTGAATCAAATATAAGAATACTATGGGTTTATTAAAGCAATGATAATTAGGATTGACTTGAAATTTCAGGGAAAGAAGGGTATTGAATCAATAAAAAAAAGATACAGTGTTGTTTGCAGAAACTCTGGTGTGAATCAAGCGAGACACACGTTATATTTTATGTACAGAGAGAGAGAGTGTGTGTGTGTGTGATTTACCTGGCAAGTAAAACTTATTGAATAGCACGAGTTGGCTTGTAGTTTCGTTTGAATATACTGAATGCTACATTGGAAAATACAAGTGTGCCCAATGTCAACAGCGAGAAAAAGAACTACCACTTGGATTAGTCAGAGGCATTTTAGATGGGCGTTGCATCACTTACCAAAGTTTTGTAGGATATAGGCTCAACAAAGCTGTTTATAATCTCGGCAATGGCTTCAGCAGATACCTTGGCCCTAATTGTTGCAGATTGTTAGTCTCTTTGAGCGAAAATAGCTGCCAAATGCCTTACTGTGCGACCACTTTGTCTCGGTTCATGCAGGCTGCCCACTCGTTGCACATGTCTTCAATGGCTGGGATGCGATCGTTCTGGCCACAGTGATTGATGATGTAGTTGTTTGTACAGACCAGTTTTTCCTTGTGTAATGCTAATAAAAAACGTTCAAGTATCAGATCCAGCGTTCTCGACATTTGATCCACCAGTTACCCTCAGTGTGTTCTTCTGCCTTCAATCGAAAATCTTGTCTTACAGTAAGTATGATCTGACCAAATATGTAGAGCACTGTAGTTGATATAATGATGTTGAAGGTCATTTGCATGTAGATAATGACCGTGTATGAGATATCTCGGTGTCGTCGATACATCGGTTCATAGGATGGTTTGCTTATTGATACGGAGTTGCTCGTGTTTGTTGGTTTTTTGCTCGCCATCCAAAACTTTCTGGAACGAGAGATGAATCTTTGAGTTAGCGTACTGATACCAAGATCAGCGGGTGGCGTAGAAGTGTCTCGCTTTGATATATCCAAATCAAAGATCTTCTGGTGCGGCTGTATTGTTGGTACGAAATTGAAGTTGTAGTCTTTAGGAGCAAATCGATGCTCTCTCTTTTCATCATCAAGCGATTGGTCATCTAATGCCAACCTGTCAATTGAATCGTTCTTGTAGCATTTTTGTTCGAGACTTACCACCCTCTAATCGAATTCTCTTTAAGCCTGCCATAATAGATAATTAAAAATGCTCAACTACGTAATTAGAAAAAGGGTTCAATTATGCTTGAATGATGCAAAAAAAAAGTTTACAGTCCTCGCTTCTTCCTCAGCTCACCAAATAAGGCAATGTGACCAGGTTTCGAAAGGAGATCAGGGCTGCACAACAATGGCACGATCAAAGTGAGATACATCTGTCAAATGGTCCGTTGCTCAAGAAACAAGCATTTTCAAATATGCATCGCTGTTTAATACCAAAAGAATGATATGATTATTTTTTTATATTATAACATAATATTGTGTGTAAAATTAAAAAGTAGTAGGAGGGGCTTTCTGTAATGCATAATGGGAAGTTGTAGAATAAAATGATATGTTCATGAGAGCCTATTTCTTATCAGCAGCAGCAGAAGTCCAGCAGCAAATCCAAGCAAGACTATATCACGACTTATTAGAGGCATTTTTGACTTGATAATCAATCTAAACTCACCATCCCCAACAACAGTTCTGCTCAGCAATGTCAGCACGAGGCTTGACCGAGGGAACATAGACAGCCTCAGGTTCAGTTCTATTCTATAAGGTTAGAAATACAAGTCTAAAATCAAGATTAAACTTCATCTACTCTGGCTGGAACACTCTGTCTTTAGTTTCTTCCTCCATCTTGGCCACGAGTCTTCTCTCGTCCTCTGATCTTTGAGCTTCATTAGCTTGCTCGTCGCTCAAGGCAACCTTCTCATCCTTGTGTTCGTCCTCACCAATAAGTGTATCTCTCTTATTACCAAAGGTGTCTTTTTTGATGGAATAAGTCATATGATCCTTATCCTCATCCTCTCCATTAGCATGGATATCACTGACTTGAGTAGATTCAGGAACTTGGACGGCATCGTTTGCAGCTATCTTGTCATCGGAACTAGGTATGCAGACAGCAGCAGAGGTACTTGCATCGTCATGATCTCCCTTGTTCGTCATGCTCTCCTTTTTATATGAATCAAAAACAGGGTTTGAAATAGCAGCATCATCAAGGAATTCTTCAGACTCCTTTTCGTGTGAGTATGGCATTGGGAAGACAACCTTGGTCTCATTGTCGTAATTTTGGAACATTGTTTGGTCGAGGTGAGGACTATGAGGAGACAGTTGGGGCTCGGGGCTATAGCAAATTCGGATTAATATAAGACGCTTTGAATCAAACCTGACATTTACTTACAATGCTGAGTATTCTACAGCCTTTTCCTTGCCAGCAGAGTGATAATGCTCAGGGGAACGAACATTTGAAGATGGTTGACCACGGTACTCTTCAACAGCAGTAGTTTCATGGGCATCATGAGTATCGGTGTGATAATTAGAATAAGACATTATTAAATGAAATTAGTTTGACAGGTGCAAAAAAAAAGGAAAAAAAGGGGAAGATCAACATCCATACAAGCCTTTTTAACCATTTTATACGCCTTCTTGATTTGCGGAGCCTATTCACCGTTCTATTAAATCTAGAAGGAGGTTCCTGTGTTGTATAATGTTAAACAAAAGTTTCATTTGAAACGAGTTCATTTAAATAAACGCATTCTGAGAATTTGACATCTTAAATGCCTCATACTAATACTCTAACAGCTCATGCGCTCCCAATATTTGACATGTCGTGTTAGAATTTTATTTTGAGAGCTGCTTAAAATAATAAATCAGTCAGATCAGATGTAGCGAATTGGCAACAAAATCAGACATAATAAGCTATAGTGTTTTTTTTGGATTATTATTAATTGTCTTTTGACTAGCTTCACAAACATCAATCATCTTGGCGAGAATGCATTTTGTCAGTAGCCAGCAGCCAAAAGCTATTTAATCTCCGTCATACATTCTGGCATGATTCGTTGACTTTTCGACATTTTGAGCTCGATTCGACCTATTTCATTATTAGATTTGACTATGTAAGTCGTGGTAATCATCTTGTACTTTCTAATGCATTCTTGGAGTATTTTCCAAGGCACTTTCAATGATACTAATTGTGATAAGGGGTATAGAAATCTTATTGAGCAATCCTTGAAAATATGAAATGTGATTTTGGGCGAAAATGTCTAGATTTCGAATATAAAGTTCTCACAAAAGAGGCTTAAGTGGTTACTTTGGACCGAGAGGGAGGAACATTTAGATCTACTGTGTGCCTTAGTACAAGTCTACATTTTTGAGGTAAAAAAAAAGCGATCGTTTGATTTTCGACGAAAACCATGAGGTACCCTTTATGGTTTGGAGCCGATTTTTGACGATGCCAAAAAAAAAAGTAGAGCAGTGGTATCAGGAAGTAACTGCAAGTCGAGAGTTAATGCTTGGTGCCATTCTGGCGGTCTAGAATAGCCTATAGTGCGAGAGAACACGGCTCAAATCTATTCAAGTCATGCTTTATTTTGCATATTTTTGAGCAATGAAAGGCAATGAAAGTATGCTGTCCGCTTGTATATGAGTTCTGACTACCGTCGAGACAGACGTGAAACTTCGAAGAAGAATCAGACCCATGGCTGCAGCTTGTTCTACAAAAGGCTTTACCTCATAATGGAATGTTAATGGTTCCTTCTTTTTTGTTTTTTTTGTGTATTAGCAGAATTTGGATCGATACAAAAAGGAAACAGAAAACACTGATCATTACATACATTCGATAACACACGTCGTCGTACTACAAGAACTACCCTACAGATGTGATTGGACAGGTTTGGACGGTTGTGTCAAAGGGTGGAAATGTAACATTTATTAACCTAAATTCATGGTGAAGATCTACAATCGTTTTTCCGTATTCCGCTTTGACCCTTCATATAAAAGTGACATGGACAACTTTTATCCTCATTTTTTTCTTTTTCTTTCATGTATTTATAGGCACTGATGGGATTACTCGACAAAATCAAAAGCAGCTACGACTATCACAAAGTTGACAAGTATACAAGACGACGTGTCTCACAGTCTCAATTCGAATCGCATGATCGTCGCTATTACGAAAGCATCTACCGCGATGGTGCTTACTTGAGTCCTGATGAAGTCAGCTCTTACGAGACAGCAACATCTTACCCAGGTTACAAGAAGAAAGGATGGACATTACAGGATTTACTGAAAAAGTCGAATAGACAATCGCTGGTATCCAAGAGCCAGATGAAGACTTCAGAAACTTATACATTAGGTCGAGCTTAAAGAAGCAAAATAAGCAGCACACAACATTGTAACATATCCATTCACGCTTAACATCACTTGTATATTTAAAATAAACTTATTTCATGTATTTTATTGCCTGAATATAATAGTACTACTAACTGATGATGGTGGTAATGGGGGAATAGTTGAGATATGCAATCAAAGGGTTGTAACCGTAGCTTCCATAGCACGAAGCCTTTGTCTCATTTGGTCTGTGCCATAGTTTTCAACCTGTTTGTGCGACAAAAAAAGTTAGCATAAATTCACCCATCATTTTTGGTAATATTTGAATACTTATGCACATACATTACGTAGTATCGCAGGATAGAGATCCCAGGAAGGAGTTTCTTGTTGCATTTGTGGTATTGGCTGCCATAAGGGATCTTGATCTACATTATACGAACGCCGAGATGTGGTACCACGGATTGAAATGAAATTTGTTTGTTGTTGCTTTTTGGGCCTTCGAATAGGTCGATGGACATAACCATTCCCTAATCGACGAGAAAGACTCGGGTAAAGATCATAATTGGGCTGTGCCGTCATATAATGCTCATAATATACTCGAGGCGTGGTTTCCAATTGTGTGGTGGTTTGCTGGGATGATGAGTTTGTGGACATCCTGGTGTTGAACCAAGAATAAGTAGATATCGTTGAGAAGAGAAGAAAGAGAGGCGAAAGAAAGTAAAATGAGGGAAAAATGAAAGGGCTTATTATATGGCATTGCATTTGACGTCCTTTTTTTTCCATTTTATGATATATATGGGGGGTAGCAGGTGATTTCACAATAATTGTTGCATGTATCGTCTGTATTTTGACTGCCTAAACATGTATAAGTATGTATTTCATATAGACCTGTCTATACATGCATGAGACATACAACAGATCCTGTACATCACTATGGTTGGGCTTCTATGGCCAATATGTATATACAGGCCTACTCCAATCTGAACAACAGGTAGAATAGCTCTATCGAAGATATACCCTATTTCAGGGAATGCAGCAGCATCATGCGGACGATCATGTGCCGTGAGCTGAAAGATGGTCTAAAGGTCTTTTTTTCTTGCAAAATAAGGCACCGTTCCACTTGCATGTCATAGGTTCTGTATTTATCATGATCCCCAAATCAATAAGCACAACGACGTAGACTTTTTTTCTTTTTCGTATTTGGTTCTATAAAATGTCACAGTGAACAGTCTTGAATAAGCTGCTCATTGTTGGGCGCATATGCGATTCTAAATGCAACAGCTATTAAATGATCCCTCACTTTAAGCAAACGATACATGTTGGATGTATATATGTATATCGACTGTGCTCCCTGTGTTCTGCAGAAGGCTGATGGCACGTGTACTAGAACAAATCATTGAAACCTTGTTTTTTATATATATATTTCATGTGATGATAAGATGCTGTATTTGTATTGAATGTTTGCGTGTGGTGTGTGTGTGGCATAAATATTCATTTTGACCGTGCGTACATATACAAATTACGCACACAAGCGAAAGTTCACTTGATGCAAATAGAGTCTACATTCACGAGGGGATGGGTACCCATAGTGTGATTGAAAAGCACGCAACATACAACAGATATCATTCATTCAACGGGAATCCAGTAAATGAACATGTAAACTATCATCTCATCGCATAAATTGTTACACATTACAAGATATAGTGTACAAGGTTTTCTACGACAGTAGAGCACATTGTGATTGAGTGTGTCCTTAAAACCGTTAAAGTTTAGTTTGCAATCAAGAAGGTATCTCGTTTTTAGGATTCATAGTATAGCTTCAAGAAGCCTGCCATACAACTATAGGATGAGACGGCTCAGATGTGCCTGAAATGTAATATTTGAGAGTCTGATGAAAGCATATGAAGGTTCGAATGAGGTTTAATGGATTTCAAATTATCATTCCGATGAAATTGCATAACAGCAGGCTACAGAGATGGTTAAAAGTCGCTACAAACGCGCTGTAGACTGCAAAGGCGAGTACAATGGTATCTAGACCTCTCTGCAAATGTCTGAATTCACAAAACGCTTGGTGTACGCCCTTTAAGCATTCAAACATTTAGAGAGGTATGCCTTTGCACAATTTGGGTTTGATTCAGACATGTCTAATTCGCTTGAAGATCATGCCTTTTGGCACTTGAATGGTTCTGATAACTCATAGATACACCTTTTACTGTTAAACCTTGGATTTCAAGATTAGCTCATCATCCATTAAAGAAATTGAATGCAGTTATTTGTTACACGCCTTTGCGCCAATGAAAACAAGGCATTTGATTCTTTTGAAATACAACAGCAGCATGAGACACACATACACACACATCTCTTTTATTTTCTTGTACAAAATATACACACAGCACATCATGAGTAGCAGCAAACGGCGCCAAAGCTCTGCCTACAGTGATGATTTGTCACGCTACGAGTTTGTTGATTACACCTCTGTATCGCATTTCGAGAAATTCGTCACACACATTGAAGAAACACTGTATTCGTGGGGTGTCAAGGATGGCTCCTATGGCCTGTTCTCTCAAAAGCAGCTAGCCAAAGCCAGAGCAGCTATAGCACGTCCATCGGCCACGGAATTCACGAGAAGAGAGACACTGGCCATGGGTGATGATGTCTTCCAGCTCACCTACCATTACCACCCCACCGCACCCATAGACGAGACAGAGAACGACACCGAGCAACAGCAGCATTTTTATCAGTTCAGTACGGCACAATACCACCCTCTGCATCGATGGACTGGCCACAATCGACTTATGATTGTCAAGCCTATGCAGGATTCCATCAAAAAGAAGATTTTCAACTCAAGCAAGTCGTCCGTGGACATTTCACAAGCCAAACTACTGTTATCGGCGTGTGCTATTGCGTTTCAGAATGCTGGTTGTAATGTGCCAGTGTTTATTCCTGTTGGACAGAGTCGCCATGAACTCTACATGGGATATAGCGTTACGAGTCAGCAACCACAAAGCCCCATCAATGAGACAGAGGCACGATACAACATGACGCTGACGACACCTCCTGTATCGCATCTATCGTATTTGGACGGCTTAAAGACCTTGTTCTTGCAGAGATTGAGCATGCACCGAGAGGATTACGGTATGTCGAATACATATTGATATTGCATTTACTGATACAGTGAGTATGCAGGCAAATCAGGAGATGCACCGGAATCGTCCATCTACATTTCAGCCGTCTATACTTACAACCTCAAAAACTGGTTTGACGAGCATTGGAAAGAGTGGGACGAGATGCTGGCACACGAGACCAAACGCAAGAACAGTTTTGATGATGAGTTTGAAGCATGGGGAGACGACGATGACGAGGTGGATTTGTCAGAGCCAGAAGAGGAACAGAGCTCAGGGTTGATGCATAAGCAAAAAATGGAGGAAATGAGCCAGCATCAACTGTCATTCGGCTCATTCAATGACCCGCTACGTACATTGACATTGAGTGCACTATTTCCTCTGATCCAGGAGAATGAATTCCATGAAGCATATGATAGAAATATGGATGCATTGACAGCAAAACAGTGGCAGATATCCAGGGAATTTGCACCCGTGAATCAGCAAAGAGCTTATTTGGCGACGCTTATAGAGCAAGTGGTGGAATCATGGGTGAAGGATCCCACCAACCGAGAGTATCTAGCACCGTATGACGACAACAACGATGAATCCACCAACGATAGTGCTGGATTGATGCACAATCTATTTGCTGCTGGCAGTCGACACAAGGTTTCGTCTCAGATTGGAGCCTCCACAGGCACAAGCACCACCAGCAGCAGTACCAGTGGACTTGCAGACTCTGTTACTGTGACTACATCCGATGCAGTGGACAATGTACTGACAGCTCTGTTCTATCCTGTTCCCCTCAAGAAAGGCGAGGATACCAAGAAAAAGACCACGCAATGCAGATTTGACAGCACCCAAAAGCTCGGCTTGAAATTGAAATCAGGATCAACCGTGCCCTATCGATCGTTCTTGTGGAATCTGCTGCTGTATAGCTTAGAGGCTGCTTCCAATGCATCCAGCAATGGAGCAGGATCCAAAAAGAACACGGCCAATTTCATGGGGCTTCTAAGAGTGGTATGGGTAGAAGTACTGAAGCAGATACGATGGCATTGGGAGAATTTAGAGCCAATTCCTGGATTGAACCCCTATCTCTACGACGACTCCAACGGGGAAGAAGCTGACAAGGACAGCAAGACATTGGGCATCGATCTACGTTATAATATCGTAAGGATCCAGGGTTTTAGGTTTAAACTGTAGTACTGACATTCATCACACCAGCTACATCAAAAGATATCCATGGTCAATTGTTGTATTCTTCGTCGAAAACAAAATGCCCCACAAAACGGAAACATAGGCAATCATACCATCAAACCTGTACAACACGTTGGCAATTTGTTCAATCAAGTATCTGAGGAGAAAGTACCCAAGACATCCAAAATTCAAACACTGCTGGAACGATTTGTAGAAGGCGGAGCGAATAGTAATAACAGTGAGGCTATAGAGGTAGGCTAACAAAAAAAAAGAAAGTGTGTGTGTGTGTGTGTGTGTGTGTGGGAGAGAGAGAGAGAATGGCCACTTGGTTGGATTCGCTGATACATCACTACAGGATTCCATCTCCATTGCACCATCAGACTTGACCGAGGATGGCCAAGTATCTGATGAAAGCGATATCTTTGTGGACGCTGTGGATGCTACATCCAACAATAGCAGTGGTAGTAATGATAATAGCAGCCGCCCTCCATCACACCATGAAGATGAAGAAGAAGAAGGAGAGGAAGTGATGGTGCCGAATATGCCCATCACAGTGGAAGAATTGGAAGCGGATGAAGCCAACGTTGTCAAAGACCCGGAAACCATTGAAGGTGAATCCAAGATCCACAGCACATTGAAGCTGCTCAAGACAGGACAGCCCATGCATATTCCCATCACACAAGATCCAGGTTTCATGACAGAAGACATGATTACGCAACAAGCAGATCTATTCGAGAAGCTAGGCACATCCACCAACGCAACGCAGCAAAGGGCCAAACTGCAGTCAGCACAGCTCTACTCGGATATGCAAGCATTTAAAGCCGCCAATCCACACGCATGTTTAGAGGATTTCGTTCGATGGCATTCGCCTCGTGATTGGATTGCAAATACGGATGAGGAAGGAGGAGAGGGTCGACTCAGTACGCGCATGTCAGAACCCAACAATATATGGCAAGAGTTGTGGAAATGGTCCAAGAGAATACCCTGCGTGCGACAAAAGCCCTTGTTCAATATATCCGTAGAAGCAGAGAAAGCATTGTACTTTTTAGAAACCACATCTGTTCACGAATTCTTCTCCATCATGCTGCCTACATTAGGCTTGATTGCTTATGATACCCTGTCTGTTCATCCCATCACATACTACAGTCAGCATGTATCGGATGGTTTAGTTCATTTATCAAATGAATTGGTTGATTTCTCATGGGAAGATCTTCGGTAAGAAACGTTCAATAAGCTGATGAATATTTATATGGAATAACTCACACCTGTTCTCACAGTCATGGAAAGCGAACATTTGACAGCATGATTTCGATGATACGACAACAAGAATCAATCATGTGCCATGCTATATCGCTACTGAGAAAGGTACAGTGTCTTGTTGGTAGAACCTCTTTCTCTCTTTTTTTTTTTTTTTTTTT